>JASDQU010372560.1:24309-66915 GCA_032191745.1 Picea mariana
GTGACCTTTAATTAATTCCAGGTCAAATAAAGGCCAACCTGGCCAATTTACAAATAAATTCAAATTAGACATAAATAAAATTAATTGGCATTTAAAAAACTTCAAAGGGTGACGTCATTCCCTTCTAGGGTGATGTTGAGCCCCTAAGGTGGAACGTTGGGCACGAGATGTTGACAGTTTGGCCTCCAAAGGCCCTTGATGATGCCCACATGTGCCAACTAGCTCACAACTGCCCTCAAAATGAAAACCCTAGCTCTAGATGACATGCAGGGTCATGATGGTGACACCGTGGACTCTCAAAGGTCAACGTCCAGGTGGAAAAGAAAGATCCCCCTGGGTCTAGGTCTGCCAGCGTGCCTCCAAGGTGACGTCCTTCTTTCTTCCTAGTGCAAATCTCTGATGTCTTCTTTCCCCTGGCTATGGTTACAGCATCCATCTGTGGGCTTTCAGCCCCATGAAGGTCCGACCTAATCATTCCCCCATGTGTACCTGTCCACCCAGCAAAGTCCTACAGCAACAACAAGTACACCCTCCAGGGGTTCATAAGTCACAGAGATCATAACATGTAAATCACATCAAATAATTAAATTACCCAAACTTGTGCATCAAACCATCCTTTACCCAGACAAATGCTCAAAGGCGTTATGTAATCTAACAAGTCAGGTTTGGAGAAGGTTAGAGGGTGTCCTATTGGGCTAATCCTCCTTAAGTTTGGAGTGTTTCCCAGGTGAGAACCAATCCAGGTCATGTAAGTGTATGAAGTGGCATGGGGTAGTGTTTGGGCATGGGGTGCAGTGATAACAGGGAAACGTAAATCTTACATGTGGGTGCCTTTGTAGAGGGCGAGTTGCACCTTGTCATAGATGCCATTGTTTCCTAGCCCATTCATTGTCTTTTATTCTTAACTTCATTGCTTTTGATCTTTTGTTTTTATGCTTCAAGGGAAGAGTTGAGGGACATTGCCCTAGCTTGGTGACCAGAAGTGAAAGTGTTATCCACAAGCATTTCACGGAGATGAAAAGGTTGGCTCGTGATAAGACCCCCTTTCACTTGGTTATGCCACCAAGAGCCACTACCATGGTTTGGTGACCAGATAGATGGTAATGTCATACCACTACATGTCCATAGTCATAATAGGTCGGCTCGTGATGATGTTGAAATAATGTAACTGCAAAGTGTATTCTGATTATTATTTGTTAAATTATTCATTGCATCAATCCCCATTGTGGATTGATCATGTCGTCTATTGTAAAAGACCAAATCCCCTTTTGCGGATTGGTCATAATGTAATTGTAATAGGCTAAAGAAGAAGTCGGCCCCAGAATATATCAAAGAGACCCCAGAATATAATAAAGGTGGTTATAACCACCCAGAAGAAGAAGTCGACCCTGCCAGTGAAAAGACACTTTCACACGTGCCAGATTTGTATAAATAAGGAGGCTAGTGCCTCACTTAGACACACACTCACTTGTTCATTGAGAGACAAGTTTCGGAGTTGCAGTTGGAGAAGAGAGAGAGAGAGGTGCATCTTTGGGAGAGGACTTTCTGTATTTGTTTGAGTTATCTCTTGGCATTGTATTGGCTATCTATAATAAGGAAGTTTTGTTGGGTTTTCTTCCCCATGAGGGTTTCCCAGGATAAATGATGTGTCTCTTGTGATTGTGTATTTCAGTGATTCTATCTTATGTTATTGTTATCTATTGAAATGCAAAGAACTATAATAATGGCTTAAACATTAACATGGTATCAAAGCCAAGGTAAAGAGAGCATCTTTCACAAGAGAAGAGTGAAAAACGTCACTGTTGTTGTACATGCAAATTAGGGCTTTTGTTGGTGAAGTATTTCAGCCCTAAAACCATCTAGAAAAGTGTGCCCTCCCTCAAGGATCATTTTGGCACCTTCAGCGCAACTTTTCAGTGGCTAGATCTCCTGGAAAGTGAAACCCTAGTTCCACAAAGTACCAGAAAACCAGAGTACCAGAAGAACCAGAGGTACCAGAAGAACCAGAAGCAACAGTCCAGAAATCCGCAGATCAAGTTTGGAGGGGTAAAAGTTGGATTTTCACAGATCCAAGCACGCCAGGCTACTCGCCTCAGCCAAGTGCACCTCCTGGTAAGTTTAGAATTTGATTTTGAACACTTTCATTTTTTGGACACTTTCCCAGCTTCAGGTAAAAGATGTCTGCAAGCGTTAAGCTTGTTGACAAGCTAGAAGGTGTGGAAAACTTCCATGCCTGGAAGTATAGGATTGGCCTCATTCTTGAAGAGAATGAATTAGCAAGATTCGTCAAAGAAGAAGTGTCGGAGCCCGACGATGCTGCAGGAAAAGCAAAGCACCAAAAGGACACAATCAAGGCCAAAAGAATCACTGCAAATTCAATCAAAGATCACCTGATTCCCTATGTGTCATCAAAGAAGACTCCGAAAGAAATGTTTGATGCCCTAAACAGACTATATGAAGGAAAGAATATAAACCAAAAGATGAATCTTAGAACTCAACTCAAGAATACAAGAATGCAGAAGGGAGAATCAATCCAAGAATACTTTTCCAGAATATCCCAATTCAAAGAACAACTAGAAGCAATCGGAGATACTATAGACGAAGACGAAGTTATAATGATGGCCCTAAATGGCCTCACAAGACCTTGGGATGCATTCATCCAAACGATTTGTGCCAGAACGGAGAAACTAAAGTTTGATGGTCTATGGGAAGAATGCATTCAAGAAGAGACAAGAGTAGCTAATCGTGAAGCGTTACTAGCAAGAGATAATGATCAAGCCCTAGCTATTCACACTAAAGGAGGAAGGAAGAAGTCCTACTTCCAGAAAGAGACTTATAAAGAGTCTCAACCCCCAAACAAATTCAATAATAAAGAATCTCATCCAAGGAGATTTCAGAAGAAAGGACAACGAAAGAAAAGAGATTACTCATCTGTACAATGCTACCATTGTGACAAGATGGAACACATGGCGAAGTTTTGTCCAGCAAGACGAGAAGAATACAAGAGGAAACATAAGAGGCACCATGCCCATGCAGTCGAAGATGAAAAGCCACCCGCAAAGATGATAAGAGAGTAGATCAAAGACTATGTCTTAATCTCGGCCCTCTCAGGATCGGTAACACCTGGAGAGGACACCTAGCTCATTGATAGTGGTGCATCAAAGCACATGACAGGTCAAAGAGACATTCTCTCTTGTATTTCAGAAAAGAAGTTTTCTCAGAAAGTGACACTTGGAGATGATTACCAATATCCCATCAAGGGAGTGGGAGAATCAAACTACAAACTTAAATCAGGAAATTCTATGAAGATGAAGGACGTACTCTATGTACCAGGTTTGACAAAGAACCTACTCTCCATTTCAGCTTTAGAAAAGAAAGGCTTCAGAGTTGCCTTTATAGATGGAGAAGTTATTATGTGGGCTAAAGGAGAAACCATAAAAGAAGCAATCATCATTGGAAAAGAAGAGAATGGTTTGTATAAGCTAAAGGGTCACTCAAAAGTTGCCATGACCCACGCCATTGAGAATCCATGTGAACTTTGGCATAGAAGATTAGCTCACATTAACTACAAGGCGCTACCATACATATGCAAAGAGGTCACAGGTTTACCAGAACTCAAGGTTGACCATGAAGGTGTATGCAATGGATGTGCACAAGGGAAGAACATCAAGAACCCTTTTCCGAAGAGAGACAGCAAAGCAGAAGGAGTCCTAAAACTCATTCATTCAGATGTGTGTGGCCCAATGCCATCGTCCTCCATTAGTGGGTATGTATACTACGTATCATTTATTGATGATTATTCTCGTAAGCCCTGGGTGTATTTTTTGAAATCTAAAGATGAAGTGTTCAATAAATTCAAGGAATTCAAAGCCTTCATAGAGAATCTTTCTAAAAGAAAGATCAAGATACTCAGATCAGATAATGGAGGAGAATACACCTCAAAAGAGTTCGTGAACTTCTGCAAAGATGTTGGGATCAAGAGGTAACTCACTACTCCCTATAATCCTCAACAAAACGGTGTAGCTGAAAGGAAGAACAGAACGATAATGGAAGTCGTGAAGACCATGATCCACGATCAAGATCTTCCTATGTGCTTATGGGCAGAAGCAACAATGACAGTCGTATATGTGCAAAACCGATTGTCCCATAGTGCACTTGGGTTCAAAACCCTGGAAGAGATGTTCACCAGAAAGAAACTAGAGGTAAGCCATCTCAAGATATTTGGCTACCCAGATTTTATACATATTCCGAAAGAGAAGAGAAACAAGCTGGAACCTTCAGGAAAGAAGGGAATATTTGTGGGATACTGTGAGGTCTCCAAGGCCTTCAGAATTTATATACCAGGTCACCATCACATTGAGACCAGCAGGGATGTGACCTTCGATGAAGATGCAGCGCTCAAGAAATCGAGAAGATGTCAGCTTGAAGAAGTATATGAAGAGGAACCCGTAATCCCCAGAATTGCAGAATCAGTGAGGGAGGTTCCCAGAGCTGCAGAACCAGTGAGGGAAGTCGTAACTTCCCCTAATGAGGAAATTCTAGAAGATCATGACATAGTAGAATTTCAAGAACCTCCTCAAATGACGATCTTCCATAAGAGAAAGCCTGCTTGGGCAAGAGAGCTTATTCAAGATGGAGAGAAGTATGGTGTTCCTGAAGGAACCACGAGACAGGTGAAGAAACCAAAGCCATTCTCTAGTTATACGGCTTTGATGTGTGATCTCCTAGAGAAAGAGCCTACTTGCTTTGAAGAAGCCATTCAGAAGAAAGAATGGCCAGATGCCATGACAGAGGAATACCAATCCATAATAAAGAATGATGTATGGAAAATAGTTCCCAGACCTAAAAGTAAGAACGTGGTATCTTCCAAATGGCTCTTCAAAATAAAACATGCTGCTGATGGAAGTATTGAGAAGTATAAAGCAAGATTTGTCGCTCATGGCTTTTCCCAAAAAGAAGGCATTGACTATGAAGAGACAGTCGCTCCTGTAGCCAGATACACTTCGATCAAGACCATCATAGCCCTTGCAGCTAAGATGAAGTGAAAGTTACACTAGATGGACGTAAAGACAGCTTTCCTAAATGGTGTCATCGAAGAGGAAGTGTATATAGAGCAACCTCAAGGATTTGAAGTTGAAGACAGGAAGTATCATGTCTGCAAGTTGAAGAAAGCCTTGTACGGATTGAAGCAAGCTCCTAGAGCTTGGTATGGCCGAATAGACAGTTTCCTAACGAGCTTGGGTTTTACCAAGAGTAAAGCAGATTCTAACCTCTACTTCAAGGTTATGAACGATGAGCCAGTGATATTATTGTTGTATGTGGATGACTTATTCTTAACTGGAGAAGAAAAGCTCATCACCGAATGTAAGAAGAGACTCGCCTCAGAATTTGAGATGAAAGACCTTGGCCTAATGCATTATTTCTTAGGTCTTGAGGTATGGCAGAGTCTAGAGAGGATCTTCCTTAACCAAGGGAAGTATGCAGTCGAAATCTTGAAGAGATTCGACATGTTAGAGTGCAAGTCCATGAATACACCCATGGAAACGAAGTTGAAGTTGTTGGTCGATACTTCGTCAGAATTGATTGATGCCACGCTGTATAGACAGATTATTGGATCATTGATGTACCTGACGAACACCAGACCAGATATTTGTTTTGCCGTGAACACCTTGAGTCAGTTTCTGGTAGAACCCAGACATGTTCACCTAGTGGCTGCAAAACATGTCATGAGGTACCTTAAGGGTACATTAGATTGTGGTCTCAGTTATGATGGAGATCATGATTTCACATTGAGTGGATACACTGATTCAGATTGGGCAGGAAGTGTTTCTGACAAGGAAAAGCACTTCAAGATGTTGTTTCAGTTTGGGATCATCCATGATCTCATGGCAGAGTAGGAAGCAATCTAGCATTGCTCTCAGCACAGCGGAAGCAGAATACATTGTTGCGTGTTCTGCCAGCTGCGAAGCTATATGGCTTCGAAAGTTGTTGACCAGTCTATTTGACCTAGAGATGAAAGCAACCACGATCCTATGTGACAACCAGAGCTGCATAAAGATGACAGAGAATCATGTATTCCATGACAGGTCGAAGCACATAGAGATTCGATATCATTACATCCGTGACATGGTGCAGAGAGGAGCCATAAAGCTCCAGTACGTTAGCACGGATGAACAGGTTGTTGATGTGTTGACCAAGCCTCTATCTCGTGTAAAGTTTGAGCACTTTCGAGATAAGCTCGGTATAGTCCGAAAGGACCTTCCTTGAAAGGGGGAGCAGTGATGAGATGAGATGTGGCTAGCACTGTGCTTCCGGCTTGATAGCTGTGACGTAAAGCCAATCTAGTATCTTGCTTCCAGCTTGATTGCTGTGACGTAAAGCAAGACGATGAGATGAGACTAGTACTGTAATTCCGGCTTGATAGCTATGACATAAAGCTAGTCTAGTATCTTGCTTCCAGCTTGATTGTTGTGACGTAAAGCAAGACGATGAGATGAGAGTAGTACTGTGCTTCCAGCTTGATAGCTGTGACGTAAAGCCAGTCTAGTATCTTGCTTCCAGCTTGATTGTTGTGACGTAAAGCAAGACGATGAGATAAGACTAGTACTGTGCTTCCAGCTTGATAGCTGTGACGTAAAGCCAGTCTAGTATCTTGCTTCCAGCTTGATTGCTGTGACGTAAAGCAAGACGATGAGATGAGACTAGTACTGTGCTTCTAGCTTGATAGCTGTGACGTAAAGCCAGTCTAGTATCTTTCTTCCAGCTTGATAGCTGTGATGTAAAACAAGACAAGTACTGTGCTTCCAGCCTTACAGCTGTGACGTAAAGCCAGTCCAGTATTATGATGATGAGCTAGCCTCGTGCTGTGATGATGATGTATTAGCTTTATACTAATCCATATTGATGCAGATGATGATTGCATTCCTTTGAGAATGACAATGTTGCCGATGAAGAAAACTTCCGATGATTTATAGATACGCGAGTCAGTGTTCCAAGATAATATTGATGATGTTGTCCTCCTGATGTTGTTGATGATGCAGTCCTCTCTCTCACCTGATGTTGTTGAAGAATACCCTTCTTGTTAAGGGGGAGTGTTGAAATAATGTACCTGCAAAGTGTATTCTTATTATTATTTGATAAATTATTCATTGGATCAATCCCCATTGTGGATTGATCATGTCGTCTATTGTAAAAGACCAAATCCCCTTTTGCGGATTGGTCATAATGTAATTGTAATAAGCTAAAGAAGAAGTCGGCCCCAGAATATATCAAAGAGGCCCCAAAATATAATAAAGGTGGTTATAACCACCCAGAAGAAGAAGTCGGCCCTGCCAGTGACACACACTCACTTGTTCATTGAGAGACAAGTTTCGGAGCTGCAGTTGGAGAAGAGAGAGAGAGAGAGCGAGAGGCGCATCTTTGGGAGAGGACTTTCTGTATTTGTTTGAGTTATCTCTTGGCATTGTATTGGTTATCTATAATAAGGAAGTTTTGTTGGGTTTTCTTCCCCATGAGGGTTTCCCAGGATAAATGATGTGTCTCTTGTGATTGTGTTTTTCTCAGTGATTCTATCTTATGTTATTGTTATCTATTGAAATGCAAAGAACTATAATAATGGCTTAAACATTAACAGATGAGACCTCCCATCCACCAACTAATACCTTGAGTGTTTGTTTTTCTTATGGGTTCCCTTTTCTTACTGAGAATCTTTTTACTGCTTTCTCGGGAATCCCTGGGCGAAGCATCTCAAAAGTTTCATCTTTGGCTTTTAACTCTTGCCATCTACTTTTACCCTCTAGGCCTTTAGCCCCTTCTTCCCACAAGGCAAGGTACAACCCTTCCTAGTGTGGCTAATCCCAATGCCCGAACAAAGGTAGGGGGAGATGAGAGGAATAAAGATGGAAAGTGGTAAGTATGGAGGGAACGGACGATGACATTTCACAGACCCACCCAGTGACAACCCATCCTAAAAAGAGATCAACTTACTAGGGCATCATGTCACCCTTCCAGGTATGAACAAGTTAAAGAGCATAATTTCCAAGCAAACGTTATGAAATGAAGGAGAATTCAATGCAACATATTCAAGTGCTTCAATAATCAGGGTGACACATACCATGATACCCGGACTCATTACCTCATGGAGCAAGACTTACTGCTACTTCAGGACCAAGCTGGTGGGATGGATGTTGATGCTGCTAATAAATGGGTTGCACTGAAGAAAAGAGGGGCCCTTCGGGGCCATGCTCAATTCATCCGGCTCTCAGCACTCCATGTCTAGGACCTGTGGGCCTCGAGACATGATCTCCTTAGTTATCCCTAGGGTAGGGAATAACAGGCTCTATGCCTAACATCCTCCCTAAAGATGGACAAGAGGCCATGAAATGAAATCATTAGGCTAGGAAGGGAAAGCATTAGATAGCGCCTTCCCCCCATAATGTTGAACATGGGCCATCTAATGATAGATCCTCCCCAAAAATACCATAGTATCAATACCAACACAATTC
This sequence comes from Picea mariana, assembly GCA_032191745.1. Taxonomy (NCBI): domain Eukaryota; kingdom Viridiplantae; phylum Streptophyta; class Pinopsida; order Pinales; family Pinaceae; genus Picea; species Picea mariana. The sequence goes on from JASDQU010372560.1 coordinate 32,814, forward strand.
CACAACCAAGCAAAGGGGGTCACTAGCGAAGATATGAAAGGAGCCATTGAAGTGTGTTGCATATAGGACATCCCATAAGAGAAAATATCATAGTGTGAAGGTTAGAGATCGATCCAATCAAACTAATCCACAAAAATAAGTTGAGAATCATCCATAGAATCATCAGTAAAAAGATCCTAAAGCCCTATGAGTGGGCATTACATCAGGTAAAACGGGTATCCTGTCAAATTTTAAGCATTCAATGCATTCAATTTCAGATCTGTAAATTACTTCCAAGTGACCTCAAATAGTAAATTCTAGGACTGTTATCACTGAATAATTTTACACTAAAATTATGACGAAAAATTATAGTGGAAGCACAAAGATCAGAGAGAAATCATCCATGCACAGGAGACACAAAAATTACTCAAAAATAATTTTCAAATTGAGGATCTCGAGGACAAAAACAATCCACACAGCAAAAATTACAATCTTAGCAAAATTTTGGAAAACCTTCCAACTTACAAATCTGCCTGAAACCATGTTGACGTCACGGTTGTATGGCTGTGTCAGCCCTACATCCCACACGTGTGGTTGTCCTGCCTCAATTGTTGTATGTACAGTTCGCATGTGTGGTACGCCCTGCAACTAATGTGTCTTACAGCTTGTACGGATCCCACACATACAGCTTCTCTTCTCTCTCACACGTGCAGCCTCACATGTGGCTCCTCCTCAGTTGAAGAAATGAGAAAGAAAGAACAGAAACCCTCGACCAAATTTGCTAAAGTGAAGATCCTCCTTGCTGAAATTAGCCGCCTCAATCCCCTAGGAAAGAGCGATCACTCACTCATGCCAAACACATGATGACAAGATAAGATGTGTGGTGTCTCCTCACATTGCCTCTCCTTTTATAGGAGTTTAAAAAGTGAGTTTAGAAGCCCCTAACTTACTTTAGAAGCCCTCCACTAAACTCAACATTAAATTAGAATTGTTTATTCCTCCAAGTGGGTGCGAAACCCCAACAAACAACAATTCCAAACCCCATCTCTATATAAATGGGGATTTTACAAAGTAAAAATGCAATGTGAGTGCCAACAAAGAATCCCACATGTTCGACACCAAAGCCAATGTGAGAATACCTCCCCGATGCTACAAAACATCAACATTCCCTCTTAGAGAGGGAGGTATTCTCCACCACTCCTAGCTTTCCTTTGAAGTAGACAAACTTCCCCTTCACTAGGGGTTTGGTGAGAATATCTGGAATCTGCTCATTTGTGGAAATGTACTGGAGCTTCACGGCTCCCTTCTGCACCTTGTTTTTGATGAAGTGGTATCTGATCTCAACGTGTTTTGCCCTGTCATGAAACACTGGATTCTCCGAAAGTTTGATAAAACTCTGATTGTCGGAGTAAATCACCGTAGGCTCCAACACATGACCAAATAACCCTGTTGAACTGAGTGCCACGGAACTTTGTTTCCTGCTGAACCAAGAAACCACTGTTGATCCCATGCTGAAGCAACCACCAGAAATGCTCTTCCTGTCAACTGCACGACCTACACAAACTGAGTCTGAGTATCCATGCAGCCTCACTCCATCACCCCCGACATATTTCAGACCAAATCCAACTATACCCGGAAGGTACTTGAGCACATGCTTTGTTGCTACCCAATGCACCTGCCTTAGCTCAACCATGAACTGGCTCACGGTGTTGACAACAAAGCAAACATTCGGCTTGGTTTTGACCAGATACATCAATGAACCAATCAACTGCCTATACATCGTGGGATCCACCAAATCTAAATCCAAAGCCCCCAACTTCTTCAGATTGGTGATCATAGGTTTAGTCATGGACTTACAGTCCATTATCCCGAACCTCCTCAGTATCTCAACTGCATACTTCCTCTGTCTGAGGAAGATCTCGCCCGGTTGCTGCCACACCTCCAATCCCAAGAAGTAATTCATCAATCCAATACCCTTCATCTCGAACTTCGAAGCCAAATGCCTCTTGCAACTGACAATGAGCCTCTCTACACCCGTGAGGAACAGATCATCAACATACAACACCAATATAAGAGGATCCTCACCAACCTATATGAGATATAGGTTGGGATCCTCTTCACTCTTGGTGAAAGCCCATGCTCTGCAAATACCCGTCGATCCTCAAGTACCATGCGCCGGGTGCCTACTAGAGTTCGTACAAAGCTTTCTTCAACCTGCAAACATGGGACTCCCTCCCATGTACCTCAAAGCCCTGAGGTTTCTCTATGTACACCTCCTCCTCAATCACACAATTGAGGAATGTTGTCTTCACATCCATCTAATTTATCCTCCACCCCGTCACCGAAGCAAGAGAAATAACAGCATTGATAGAAGTATACATGGTGACTGGAGCAAAAGTCTCCTCATAGTCCACTCCCTCTCTCTGGGTGAACCGTCTCACCAGAACCTCACCTTGTACTTCTCGATGCTACCATCTGCAACATGCTTGATATTATAGATCCACTTGGAAGTCACGACAGACTTCCCTTCTGGTCTCGGAACTATGTCCCACACATCATTCTTCACGATGGACTAATACTCCTCCATCATGGCATCCCTCCAAACCTACTGGCATGTTTCCTCATCAAAACTGGAAGGCTCAGAATCAATGATGCTACTCATAAGCGCCACATAGCTCAAAAACCCCTGTGGAGGTTTGCTCTCCCTGAAAGTGCCCCTGGGTGTCGCATGCTTCTCCACATCTCTCAAAGTATCTCGAAGCCATCTAGGCCTCGTGTCCTCATCACTAGGAGGGTCCACTAGATTCACTAACTCCTCTAATTCCTCAAACTTGGCATCCCGACTAACCTCAATCTGTCGTTGTCTTGGAATGTAGATCCAGTAGGCCTTCGAAGTCTCATTGTATCCCACAAACACGCCCTTCGTCCCAGAAGGTTCTAACTTCGTCCTCTTCTCCTTAGGAACATGGATGTAAACTAGACCACCAAAGATCCTCAAATGCCCTATCTTTGGTCTCACTCCAGTGAATGCCTCCTCGGGAGTCTTGTCCTCCAAGATCCTATGAGAACTCCTGTTCTAAACATCGATTGTCGTGTTACACGCCTTTTCCCAAGGACACATAGGTAGATCTTGGTCATGCAACATCGCCCTGGCAGCCTCAACTATGGTTCGATTCTTCCTCTCCGCAACTCCATTCTGTTGTGGGTTGTAAGGCACTGTCAGCTCCCTCTTGATCCCTGCCTCCTTACAGAAATCCCTGAAGTCGTTGAAGGTATACTTGCCCCCGTTATATGACCTCAAGACCTTGATCTTCTTCCTTGTTTGATTCTCCACCTGAGCCCTAAACTCCCTGAATCAACTGAAGACTTCATCCTTGCTCTTCATGAAGAAGATCCATGTCCTCCTGGAATAATCATCAATGAAGGTCACATAGTACAAGTAACCACTTGAAGATGGAACTGACATCGGTCCACACACATCTAAATGTACTAGATCCAAGATCCCCTGGACCTACTATCACTGCTCGGAAAAGCAGCCTTGGCATTCTTGCCAAGTGCACCACCCCTCCATACACCCTAGTGCTCTACCCCAAACTCTGGAAGACATGTAACCATCATCCTCAACACTGGCAAAGCCTTATAATGCAAGTGTCCCAATCTCATGTGCCAAAGCTCACGTAGACTATCATTGTCATGTACCAAGGTTGGGTTGGTTGTCCTATCAACCTATAAAGACCACCATCACGAACACCAATGACCCCTGCTGAGTCAATGCTCGATCCTCTCGACCATGCAAGAACCTATCAACCTAAGAATGCCACTGGATACCCTTTGTCCTCCATAGCTGAGATAGAAAGTAGGTTCTTCTTCAACCCCGATACATACAACACATCACTCATCCTGAGAGGCTTCCCGGACATTAGATGAAACGAAGTTGTCCCAACTCCCTTGACTGCATAATTGGCATTATCACCAAGCTCCATCTGCAATTTTGAGTCCTCCTCTGACAAACTGGAGAGTGACTCCCGTGATCCTGTCATATGACGAGAAGCTCCACTATCCACCAACCAAGTCCCACTACTGGAAACTATACCAGAAAGGGCGGAGACCAATAAGAACTCCCTCTAAATCTTGTCTGTAACCTCATCCACCTCTACTGAGGAAGCCTGTTGGTTACCATTCCCTTTCTTCCGTTGTGGACATTGTGAAGCATAGTGGCCTTGCTCATGACAAGCAAAGCACTTGACCTTGCTAAGGTCCTTCTTCTTCCACTTCTCTGGAGATGCCTCTCTCCCTGTGTTCTCCTTCCCAAAACCTTTTCCTTTTCCCTTACTAGCATGAGCAGCTAGGGCCTAGTTCTCATCATCACTACCTCTCTGCTTGTTCTCGGACTCTATCTGAGCCTCCTCTTGGATGCCATCAATCCACAGTTTGTCAAATGGTGGCAACTTATCTCGTGCACAAATCCCCTGCACAAATGGTTCCCAAGACCCAAGAAAACCATTCAATGCTACATTCACCAACTTTGTGTCATCCACTGCCTCACCAATGGCTACAAGTTGATCACAAATCTGAGTGATCCTCATGAGGGCTAGCAACTATATCTAATTTGGACATCTCAATTGATCGAAGGTTATGCCTCAAAATCAACTTTTGGTTTGTATTCCCGCTTTGGTACAAGCCCACCAAAGCATCATACATCTCCTTGGTTGTATTCTTCTCAGAAATATGAGGAATCAAACGATCCTTCACATAATCCAACAACACCTGCTTGGCCTTCACTTCCTTCTTATGAGCTGCCAATTCCTATGCATCATTAGAATCTGGAATCACCTTCTCAATGTAATCTTTGAGATCATTCTCTTCCAAGAGCAAAAGAATCCTATCCTTTCAGGCCCAAAAAATTGTGGCCCCCTCCAACCTGTCCTCAACTCTAAGAGTGCACACCATCGTGTCCAATCTTGAACAAGAACACAAATCTGCAACTACTTGTGTCTCAAAAAGATGACCTTCTCTCTCTAGAGCCTATGCTCTAAAACCATGTCAAATTTTAAGCATTCAATTTGAGATCTGAAAATAACTTCCAAGTGACCTCAAACAATAAATTCTAGGATTATTATCACTGAATAATTTTACACTGAAATTATGACAGAAAATTATAGCGGAAGCCCAAAGATCAGAGAAAAATCATCCATGCACAGAAGACAAATTTTACTCAAAAATTATTTTCAGATTGAGAGTTTCGAGGACAAAAATAGTCCTCATAACAAAAATTAAAATCTCAACAAAATTATGAAAAACCTTTCAACTTACAAATCTGCCTGAAACCCTGTAGACGTCACAGTTGTACCTGGCTGATGTCACGGATGTGTCAGCTCTGTAGCCCACACGTGCGGCTGTCCTGGTGCGTTTGTTGTCTGTACGGTTCGCACATGTGGTACGGCCTGCAATTAATGCATTGTACAACCTACACGGATCCCGCACATACGGATTCTCCTCTCTCTCACACATGTGGCTCCTCCTTGGCTAAAAAAAATGAGAAAGAAAGAACAGAAACCCTAGACTAGATTTGCCAAAGGGAAGATCCTCCTTGCTGAAATTAGCCTCCTCAATCCCCTTGGCAAGAGTGCTCACTCACTCATGCCAAACACATGATGACAATATAAGATGTGTGGTGCCTCCTCACATTGCCTCTCATTTTATAGGACTCTAAAAAGTGAGTTTAGAAGCCCCTAAATTACCTTAGAAGCCCTCCACTAAACTCAACATGAAATTAGAATTGTTTATTCCTCCAAGTGGGTGCAAAACTCCAACAAACAACAATTCCAAGCCCCAACTCTATATAGAAGGGGGTTTTACAAAGTAAAAATGCAATGTGAGTGCCAACAAAGATTCCCACATGCTCGACACCAAGGCCAATGTGAGAATACCTCCCCGATGCTACAAAATATCAACATATCCTTCACAAACAAATGGCCGCAAGGTTGTTAGAGTCATTGTTAACCACCGCCAGAAGCTAAGAGGTAGGTCTTGCATCACCAACTGCAATATCCAATATAAAATAATCATCTTCTAGATCTAGTACAGCCCTATCTACAGAGTACACCATACGAGTGTTAAAGAAACAATCCATCCAGTCAACAAAAAGAAAGTCTCTGTAAAAATGTTAAGAGAACCCACTAAAGGGGCCAAGAAAGGGTTTGAATCCCCACAATAGAGATGATCTAGAAACACTAGTTCCACATCCCTCGAGCTAAATGCCACTAGTATATAGTCTATCAGATCAATCGAATAGTCTAAAAAATTTCATTGTCGAGCAATCCTCCAGACCAAATAAGAGAGGTGGACCACTCAAGGCCCTAAAAAAGAAATTATGAACTCCCAAATCTACAATGATAATGCCACCAACAAAGATCTTCAGAAAAACCCTAAAAAAGGAGAAAACCACATAATATCAATGTTGGTTTAGAAAAGACAACAGTGAATTTTGGTTGAACGGAGAGATAGGGTGTGTTGCCTTGGAAGAGCACTGATTTGCAAAAAAAATCCCTCAAATTCACTGGAAAAGACAAAAATCGACAAAAAGAGGACGTTGTTGATGGTGAAGAGGTTAAAAAACCCTAAAAAACATTTTATGTCCTAAAACTAAGTGGAAAAACCCTAGTTGCAAACCTGCGTTGCCCTAAAAATGCAATATTTGGGCTAAAAAAGGGGGAAAAGAGGAGAGCATTTCCCTAAAAAGGGCACAAATCTACGAGAAAATCCCCTAAACTCCATTGAAAAGACCTAAATATTGCCAGGGCGCTAGTGAAAAAGCTCGAAAATTTTGTTGTTGTCCCAAAAAAGTGTTGAAAACCCCAGTTTTAGGCTTGAAACATCCCTAAGAACACCATTGGATAGGGAAGGACAAGTCGCACTCACTCTAACACCATGTTGAAATCATAGATCTATGGTGAAAACTTCAACGAACATTAAACTAGCCAAGTAGAACACTTCACATTTATAACAAAACTACTCAAGAGTAGATCATATGAACTAAAAAACTACTTCAGTGAATCAAATGACTACCTTCCTTCAAAGCAAAGGTTTATGAATGTGTTTGGAAAAACTCCTTCCTATTGTTGACGATGATGGTTATGACCTCATGTTTGAACTTTGAAGAAGGACAAAGCTCTTGGTTTGATTACTCTATATGTCAAGCCAAATCTGATTCATCATACCAAGGAAAATAAAGATGTGAAAGAAATCTAGTACACCTTCAAGCTTCTCATTGGAACCGTGAATACCACTTGATTCAACTGACTTGAAACCGAACTTTCAAATCTTAAGATGGGTGACATCGACACTATTAAGGGCTATATTGCAAGGTTTATAAACCTTAAGTCTTACATTATAACATCGGGAGGAAAGGCAAGATCAATCCAAAAAAAGTAAGTATTGTTCTAATAATTTATTCCCTAAATTCAAGTCTTTTGCTATCATATTCTATAGTATCCCTTTATTTATCAAGGGCGCTACAACTCCTCCTCTTATGGAGGTTTTCACTAATATGATCTAGCATCAAGTTACTTTGAGCAATATGAGTGAGATACCCCCTCAAGATCAAGCCGATCCAAAGGCTATCTTAACCCCTTCTAAATCTGAGCCAGACCAAGGCAAAGGGGAATACTCAAAATCCTCCAAAAAAGAAAAGACTCATATACAGTTACTATCATAAGGAGGGGAATCTCTTCATGTCTTTCCTTGTTGGAAGAGCTTGTGAAATCTACAGTAGGTGCTAAAGAGTTTTTCAATGAAAAAGTTGGTTCCTCTCATAGTGCACATTTAGCAATGCACTATGCATATCAGTCCTCCTCTTCTCTACAAAAAGGATTGTCGATTCTGGAGCTACTCAGCATATGACCAAACATGAACACCTTCTCTCTGATTGTAGATGGCAGCACAATGGAGAGAAAGTGGTTATTGGTGACAATTCAACCCTACAAGTTTTAGGTTGTGGTGACATCATCAAGGCAACTAAGTTTGGAGATGTTCTTCATGTTCCATGGATTGGACCATATCTTCTTTCTATTTACCGCATTACACACACCAATAAAAATGTGGAACTTTGGCCAAATCGATGGTTTGTAAAAGACATGAGTGATGGTTTTAAAGTGGTTGCCTCAAGACGTTATGATGAATCGAATCATATGTACAAATTGGCAAAGATTCTTTCCTTGAAGCATAACGGGTATGTTTCTATGGTGGTCAATGTCGATGACACAAGTATGTTATGGCACCAACGTCTCAGTCATACCAACTTTGGATCTCTACAAAATATGAGTCTTCTACATATGGCAGATGAGGTTCCACGAATTGAACCACCGGGTGGTGTCCTCAAGGGGTGTGCAATGGAGAAACATCATAAATAGTCCTTTTCTATGGACAAATCGAGGCAAGCTTCTCAACCTCTTGAATTGATTAATAGTGACATATGTGGCCCCATGGCCACCTATTCTCTTAGGGGAGCCAAGTACTTCCTCACCTTTACTAATGATTTTTCTTGATTTCTTTAGGTAGACACCATTAAATCCAAGGATGAGGTGATTAGGAAGCTTAGGGAATTCAAAACTCCGGTGGAGAATCAAAGAAAGAGGAAAATTTAGTGTATCAAGACTGATGGAGTAGGTGAATATATCAGCAAGGCTTTCCAAACATTTCTCACTTCACAAGGCACTTCTTCGCTAAGAATCGTTCCTTGTACTCCAAAGCAAAATGGAGTAGTTGAATGGAAGAAAAGGGCTATCACGGAGATGGCTCACTACATGCTTCTAGGGGGAGGCAGTTGTTTGTGCAACCCATATCATCAATCAAACCATTAATTGTGTTGTTAAAGGCACGACTTTGTATGAGAAATGGTTTGGAAACAGACCCTCTATTTGCATTTCAGAATTTTTGGATCTTGTGCATGGGCCCATGCTCCTAATGAAAGGTGAAACATATCAACATCTTCAAAATCCTTCTCCAATTTGGTTAGATATAGTGAACCTTGTCAAGGATACTACCTCTATGATCCCACTACTCACCAAGAGGCTAAATATATAAGGCAATTTTTTATGAGGTTCCTACTCACGATTCACTAGAATCTCTCCCGTTACTTATTTCAGAAGATTCTTTAGATGATTCTCAACATGCCTCCATTGATCCTACCTCTACTTATCACTCTGGGAGTCCTCTTTTAGAYGATAACTACCATATCTTACTAGACCCTTCTCCTTAACATTATGATGTTGGTCCTCCTCCTACTTTTATGAGTACTCTCATAAGTATTCCTTCTACAATATCTARGCAAACTCTTATGGCTACTTAGGACTCTATTGATGACTCAACCAACCTTCCCATTATAGATGTCGCTTCACTTCTTCAGGATACTCTCATTTATTGCTCATCCAATCCTCGTGTCGTAGATGTCGATGATCTTATCAGTGGCTCATCTAGTGCTCATGTTGTAAATATTGATGCTCAAACAATTCCACTCACTTACTCAATGAATGATGGTAATGACTTCCCATCTGCACCAGCTACTCTTCCTTTGGGTAAGCCAAGGCCTATGCCTAAGTGGGCTATCTCCACCATTGTTAATGCAACAAAGTTTCTTTCTAGTCCTTCTAAGTATTATCAAGAGATATTTCCACCTACATCACAGGCCCTTGTTACTTTGGTTGCTAATTTTCCTTTAGAGTTCAAGGACCTTCCCCCCCAAGTCACTATGGAGCGTAGTTCCTGTGAATGAGGACCCTAATGGGTTCTTGAGAAAGCAGTATGGAGTTGAAGGGTGTTCATACCCTTGTTTAGCATTAAGGAGGGGAAGTATATGTTGTGATGTAATGCTTTCTCTCCGTGCCCTCTATTCAACTTACAAAGGTTTGTTAGATTTATCGTTGTAATCTTCACGTGTGGCCATCACACACTCATATGTATGATTAATGTACTTGTAATCATGGCTAAGGCCATTCTTTCATCATTTATTGTAATACTAGGGAGTGGTTAAGGCCAACCAAGTCAAACTTGTACACATAGGCTTATTGACCCCTCTTGGGGGTAACACCCTACTAGAGTTGTGTATAAAATTATAAATACACCAAAATTCTCCTTTGTACTATCTCATATTTTGTTCTTCTTGATCTCTCTTAATAAAGTGATATTTTCCCAAGGGCGCCTAGTTCTTGCTCTCTCTTATTCTCGGTGTCTTTTCTTGTGTAGCACACTTGGTCTTTGTATTCTTTCTATCTCTCTAGCACACAAGCATTTTTTCTCTCTAGCACACTGACGATTGAGTTACTGCAGAATTTGGGTTTGTTTTGGTTCCATTTTATTCCCTACTTTCACTTGTGAATCTCAACTCGAGGTTGGGACCAAAAGATTGCTCTAGGTCATCAAGCTAAAAGAGTGGCAATGTAAACTCAAACATGCTAAGAAAGGATTTGGATGATCCTTTTAACCATGGAAAGAAAATTTGTGTGGAACATCAAATAATAACTTTGTAGTTTTGAAGAATATCGATCTGAGGGGCCCAAATTAAGGCACGGATCAATTAGGGAAAGGATGGTTATGACATCCTGAACATGTACTTTCATTATTTGAAAGGGAAACAACCTTCTAATAAAACCCTTGTACTTAAAGACATCATCGGCAATCTCATTGATGATCAAGACAAAATAAAAGATACATTGTATGCTCATTTCCAAAGTCTTTTGTCATCTAACGGGTGCAATGCTGATTACCTTGCTACAAAACAACCTATTGTGCATTTGTCTTGGCCATTGGAAAAAGATTAGTTATTTCAAACGTTGTGTGATATGGTTAAGGGTAAATCAGTGAGCTTGGTTGGATTGCCTCATGAATTTTATCTAGTCCTTTGTCATTGTACATTCGCTCTATGAGTGAGAAAGTCAATGCAGAACTTATGAAGTTGATCCCTAAAGGCATGTGAAAGGACATTATTAGTTGTCGCCAAACTATCACTCTGTTGAAAGTATCTGATAAGGTTCTACTTAAATCTCTTGTTACTCATATTAAAAATATAGTTGCTTGAATAATTCCACATGAACGAATAAGATTACTAAAGGTCGTTTATTCCTCGACAATCTGATCATGGGATGGGAAATGCCTTGAATGGGCAAGGGAAACTAACTGGAAGGATGACTTTGATAAAGCATATGACAGGATTGAGTGGAATTTCATCCTTGATATGCTCTCATGGTTGGATATTGCGTGTTTCTTCACAAATGCAGTGAAATTCTTCCCCAATGCCTCCTCTAAGGATTATCAAACAAAGGAACTCTATTATAAGCTCAATGCAACCTATATTACTTCAAATATGCACCAAAGATGCCACATATAAACATAAGAGTTACATGAAGATCCTCTTCCTATTAAAGCTAGGAAAGCTAACACATGGTCATGTGCCCCAAGGGGCAAAGAGTCTACATCCTTCCAAAACATATCAACTCTAGTTTTGACATGAATTGACAAATCATTTTTCAACACTATCAGTTCTCCTTAGTATAAGTGGGAATTGTCTCCTTGAAAAGTTCTTATGTGCCTCATTTTCTCCAAAGGAAAGTAATAGCATATAGATGGATAGTGTGTCATAGCTCTCTATAACAATCCTTGATCATCCAAGCATAGCCTAAGAGGGGACCTTGGCATTGTTAACAAGTACTCAAATTCTGCTTGTGACATGACGAAAAGGTCCTAGCAATTGAACATCTTAACAAGACAAGCCCCATTAATTCTTCTTCTCAACATCAAATGCAAAATGAGTTGAATATGTTTCTTTCACTAAATCTCATTTTAATTGCCAAACCTTGATATAGCACCAACCATCCCACGAATTTGTATTTAAACGAGCTCCTTGCCTTCGAGAGAGTGGCATTTCTTTTGCCACCTCAATCAGAGTCATAAGTCCCCATTTCATATTTAAGCACGGAGCAATAAGGATCCTAAGTCTTAATCTATTGCACTAGTCCTTGGTGTCATTGTTGTATAACTTTGCATTGCTCTACTTCTAATCTCTCCAATAAAATCCCAAATCCTAAATTTGGAGTTTAAAGCAACAAATTTTTGAGATTATTTATCGTAACTCCAAAAGGATTGGATTGTCCTTTACACTTAGTCTTTAACCACAATTTAAATCTCTTTATGAATGCCATATTTGTTGTCCTATTTTAAACATCTCCACAGTAGAAGCAGCGATTTTGCAAGCCCCTTCCCAAGATGGCATGGTAATAGGCCAAGTTGACCCTCAAGGGAGAGAAAATCCCAAATGGGTCTTCACAACAAATCCCATGCATCTCATGGGCCCTCAAATTCCGAATGAAGACAGTTTGTCATCGATGGCCAAGCAACCCAAATTCTCTTAAAAAATATTGATCTTATGATTTTTAAGGCCTTCACATTCCTAAGTATATCATAGATATTGAACAAGCCATGATGTCATGAATATGTTGGCCTAACAACACATGATGCATGACCAAAATTTTCCACGAAGCTTCTCCAACCATTGTCTCGATCATCCATTTCCCTGCAAGGATTGTGCCTTGAGCTCCAACTTCAAGAATGCTTCAACCCCTATTTTCTTTTGGAAGAGTACAAATGTCCAAGCCACCAAGGGTGACACTTTGAACACTCACTTACCCTAAAGAAATATTTTGAACAAGATTTCTAGTCGTTTGTATCATGCCTATAAGGGGAAAAGACAATCCATGTAATAAATAAGATAAGATAATAATTTTATTAATGTCCAACGAATGACCATGAATAGATCAATCGGAATGCTAGGTATATCAAAATTAATACACAAGTGGGAGTGCAAATGCAACTCCTATAAAAGGAAAACTAATCCATAAGATCTAAGACCTAGAAACTACAATCTATCAATCAAGAGGGAGATACAAAGCTAGGAACCACAAAGAAGAGGAAGGAATCCCTATCAAGATATCGAGAGCCTGGATGAGTGTCCATTGAAGATGCTCAAGGAGAGTGCATAAAGTCTCCTAGTGTCATCGTCAACCTGTGGGGATGGGATGCTACTAACCTCCAAATTTGTACTTGCAGTAAATGGATCTCTCCTACTATCCAAGGCCAAAGTAAAGAAACTCCTAATAGAAGTTTATCCAAATGACCTAGAATTCGAATATCTATGGTGTACCACATTACCGGGAATAGATCGTCATCCACTAAGATCCAGAGGAGGATGAAGAGGAATGTTTGTTGTGACTAGAAGATCTGTCCCATGTCTAGATACAACACACCTGGGAGAGTCTCACACGTTGAGGTTGAAGATCTCCCCATGATCTCACAAACTTGGAAAAAAAGATGGAGTTGCTTTCTACCTATATTGTGGAGCATCTATTTGTAATCACAAGGAGAAGGACATGATCATCCTAGTAGTGTCTAGAGGTGGAATCAGTTTGAGAGAAGATGGCCTAAATTTGAGGGCCACCCTCCCCATGTATAAGGCCAAGCACTTTTGGTCCAAATATCTAAAGAAGATGGAGAAAAATGAAATTGGCCTTCATCTTGGTCTCCTATAGATGGCAAACTAGACAAACCCTATCCTCCACAAAAAGCCAATGTGAACCCACTTGGAACTAGATGAGAGGGATCATAAGTGTGTGCTTCAAATGGCAATGTGTGTAAGCTAGTCTAACAATGGGGTTGTCCCTCAATTGTGGGAAATGCCCTACATAAAAGGCCATCTTGGGCTTGAGACTATATGGGGGATCTACCCAAACAACATGAATGTACTCTCTGTAAATATCTTCTCTAATGATCATATTCAACTCCTCCCTATTAATAGCAGTTGGCCAAGAGCATTCAAAGAGTATCTAAGCAAAGGAATTTTGTCCATTGTGATGCCCACAAATTGCAAAAAGTGTGTAACCTCAACAAACTAGCCACGAGTTTGTTTGGAATAGTCAATCGAGGCAATAACCTCCGACGAACAATATACAAGGTAAGGGTACCAATCTCTATCAGTAACCGAATCAGTAAAGCTTTGAACCCAATAAAGTGGTGAAACTAGTCCAAAGATGGCATCAACCCAGAAGGAACCAATGAAATGGTAAAACTAGTCCAAAAATGGCATTAACCCAAAAGGAACCAATGAAATGGTGAAACTAGTCCAAAGATGGCCTCGACCTGAAAGGGGACCACTATGAACTTTTCCTAAATAATATGCTAGGAAACCATCCTCTTGCATCTTATAATGCAATGAAGCATGAGAACTTGAACCCTCTCTATCCAAGCCCAATCCTCCTTTAACAAACTAGACCTCTAGAGCTTAAAACTGTACAAAACCATGGCTCTGATGACGTTGTTCAAAAGGTCTATCCTAGACAGAATGTCCAAAAAATGTTGTGGAATGCACCGTCGCTCAAGAAGGGCTAGGGAACCATATCCCTTGTTGATCTGAGGATGGAAACCTTGTCTCAATCCAAATCAAGGGCCTGAGAATTCCATGCTTTGATCTTTCTTCCACTATCATAAGTTTCCCAACTAAAGGAAGATCAAGTTTATTCCATGCTTCGATCTTTTCTTCAAACTTGTCCATCACCCACCTACATTGCCTTGTTGGGGAAATATCAATGCCAAAAGGAATACCCTATCGCTTAATAATCTCAGTCAACCTTATTATTCTCCACCTCTTTGTTCTTCCAACTAGGTGGTTTGCCTTAGCCAATAAGAAAAACTTATGCCTATCCTCATGCACCACTGACCATGAGGCTTCTCCAAAAATATCCAAATACAAGATAGTGCCACATTGCCTTGTTGGGGAAATATCAATGCCAAAACGAATACCCTGTCGCTTAATAATCTCACTCAACCTTATTATTCTCCACCTCTTTGTTCTTTCAACTAGGTGGTTTGCCTTTAGCCAATAACAAAAACTTATGCATATCCTCACTCACCATGTTGATTTTCCTACAAACCCAGCACACGACTAATAATCCAAATAAAATCTCTTTATTAATTATTAGCACAACTAGGTTATCAACGAAACATTAGCGGAAGCATTAAAATAGAAACCATAACACATTGCACAATAGATTTCGAGTAAACCACTAAAAAAAGCCCTTGCGAGAAAACCAGATCTGTGATGATTTTATTGCTATAAAATCAGGGCTCCCTTTCTGGGATAATGGCCCTTCATAGGATTACAATGCAGCGATAACCTAGCCCACCTGGCTATTATCTCCCTCATTGCCTCTTTGCACCTTTCCTCAACCCTGTCCACTCACACTTGGATGAACTCTCTTCACCCACTCAATGAGATCTCCTCACTCTCTACTCAGTGTGTCTCATCCTCTCACCTAGGCTCCCTTTTATTACATTGAGTTAACCCTAAATCCAAAACCCTAGATCTCCTAGAGTAATCAACGGTTGAGATCTAATCTCACATTCACTTTAGATCTAATGGCTAGGACTTAATCAACTCACTTAAGTTACTGATGCCAAGTAAACTTAGGCATTTAACTTAATTAATCTAAAAGGACATTCACTTTAATTAATGACTCATAAAGTGAACTTCCTAAAGTTTTTTGAGAGGTTAGAAGGACGACTTCCACAGGCTAGACACTGAACCTATGTAGAAGTACGTTTTTGATGCTAATACATCAACACTTCCTCTTATCGAGGAAAATACTTCTACCACCTAGAGGTGGCTCTAACTTCACTATCAGATCTACTACCATGCCAGCTCTCCAATCCACTTGATTGGCTACTCCCTCTGACACTAAAGTTATCCCTGCGATCTCTCTAGGACCCGGCTGCGAAGACTTGTTTCCTATGCTCCTAGAAGCCTCCTACTTCTGAGCATCCTACATGGCCATCTCGTGCCATGACTCCTACTAGACGAACTTGGAAGGTTGATCCTTCCCACCTAAACCTGAAGGCCCACTCCCTCTGAGTTGCTCAACCTTCGAAGCTACCTGCTCCTTCTCATCTGTCACTCTGTTGTTGCTAGATATAACATGCATAGGCTGGCCCTTTAGCCTATACAGGTTGCTCTCTCTAACTCTAAAGACAGTTGCTTTCTCCGAGCTAGAACCTCTGGGCATGATCAACACATATCTGTCTTGGAATAAGACCTCATAGCCCTTATTCTCAATCGTTGAGGCTGAGAGCACACTCCTCCAGAGTTCTGGCACCCAAAGCACATTTGTCACTCTCAAAACACCTCCTGACTCCATCCGGAATGGCATTGTTCCAGATCCATGCATTTCATGCTTGGTCCCTATACCATGTTCCACATACAAAGCTAAGTCAGACTCTATGAATCTCTCTAACACCTCTCGTGCTCCTGTCATATGACATGTGGCTCCACAATCTATCAACCATGCATCAGGTGATATGGTGCCCAAGGTAGTCTGCGAAACAAGTAAGAGCTCTAACTGCTCAAACTTCCTGGAGAACTCATCCATTTGAGCCTTTGCCAACGCAACTACATCTGGTCACATATCGTTTGCCCCCTTCTTCTTGTTCGGACATTGACCTGCATAGTGCCCAAACTTACGACATGCATAGCACTTGACCTTGCTCGTGTCCTTCTTGTCGTCTCAAGAGGTAGACTCTCCACTGGAAAAGTTCTTGAACTTGCCCTTCTTTACCTGGCTGGCAAGAGCAACGTCCTCATCATCATTCTCGTGTCGACCTCCATTCAGTTCTTCATCTCGAAGCTCTTACTGAACGAAGCCATCCCAAAACCTTGACCAATCAGGGAGGGTATCTCGTGCCACAATTCCCTTGATGAACGATGTCCACTCCTTCCTGAATCATTTGAGTGTCGTCCTCACCAACTCTGAATCAGCCACCATCTCCCCAACTGCAACCAGTTCATCTTGAACTCGTCGGATCCGAGTGAGATAACTTGTCACCGTGTCTGATCTTGTCATCGTGGTGTCTCTGAGCTTCTCTCTCAGCATCATTTTGTGATTCTCATTCTTACTCTAAAATAAACCCTTTAGAGCCTCCCAGGTGTCCCTGGTTGTTGTCTTTCCAGATAAATGAGGGATCAAATGATCCTTCACTCCATCTAGAATTACGCATTTGGCTTTCACATCCTTCTGATTATGGATGACCAGTTATGCCGCATCTGTTGGAGGAGTTATCTGAGTATTAGCAAATTCCCAGATCCCGTTCTCCATCAACACCAACATAATCTGCTCCTTCCACGGACTTAGTTGGACACCACGTCCAACCTATCTTCAAAACGCAATCCCGAAGCGGCCATCTCCGCAATCTATTGATAAACTCAAAGTTGGTTGTCTGGACTTGTTGCCCGCTACCCAAACCCTTGCTCAACCCTGCCCGGGGCTACCTGTAGACTCTTATTGCTGCTCGGGTCCCTTTCCGGGCTACTTGGAGCCTTTTTGGACATTGCCCCGCTACCCATGCTACCTGCTTGCTGCCCGGGACACTTGCCCTCTGCCCAGGAGCTGCCCAAACCTCTGTGGGTTGCCCAAATGCCCTACTGGGCTGCCTGATGATAACTCGGTCAATGTGGCCCCATTTTTTCTAGCGACCTGACCTGGTGGTTGCATCCTCTGCTCACTGATGGCTCTATCGACTCTCTGCACACACAGCCTTGCTCTCAGTCGTCTCCTCCACCTCTACCTCTATTGTCGACAATCTCCTCCCTTTACCCAGCCATGTCCGCTGCAACACATAACAGTTGCAGCCTTCTTCACAGTGACGATTGTTGCAAATTTCGCAACCACCCAGTCGCCAATTCCTCTCCCGACTCCTTTCTTTCCTAGCGCTGGCGACTGCCTAGCCCAGGATCCACACAATTCCTACTCACCCAGCCCTTGTACCTCAACTGTCAATTTTTCCTACCCATATCCTTGCTCAACCGCCTCTGCTACGCCGGCTCCACGTCTGGCAAATCCCTCATGGCGGATACAAACTTTGGCGGCTCCTGTCGTTTCCTGCTCGATCAACCCCACCGACGCTGACCTCTGCCTACAACAACTCCCTACTGCAGCCACCACTCGAAGACAGTCGCCACCTACCTCAAGCATCACCGCACAGACTCCTAGCGCCCGTGCCTTACGTCCGCAACTGTCTCTAGAGCTAGTTGGCCTGATCCTTCCTCTGCTTATGGATTGCTACTCGCCCAGCAAACAAATATGTCTCCTCTTTAGCCCAATCGACGGTTGATTCCACCGTACACCCGTCAACCTCCACGGATCCTCACAATCTGTGGCTCCAGTTCTTCACCTGCCCATCTGCTCAGTTTCTAGCCCGTGGACTCTTACCACATCTCAATTTCTCTATGAATCGTGCAATTACTCTTCAATCTGCCTGCAAACGTGCAGTTGTACAGCATACGGTGTACGACTACTGTAAAACAATTTCTTTTAATTTGACTTTACCCTCGACAGCCCTACAAAAAAATAAAATTTTCCCGCTGCAGAAATCTCGCTACAAATCTATCTCGTGCCCCTGGTTTCTCCTTTCAGAGTCTCGGCTCTAATACCGTGTTGATTTTCCTGCAAACCCAAAACACGACTAATAATCCAAATAAAATCTCTTTATTAATTATTAGCACAGCTAGGTTATCAACGAAACATTAGCGGAAGCGTTAACACAAAAACCATAACACATTGCACAATAAATTTCAAGTAAACAACCCCTGGAAAAAACCCTTGCAGGAAAACCAGATCTGTGATGATTTTATTGCTATAAAATCAGGGCTCCCTTCCTCGGATAATGGCCCTTCAGGGGATTACAATGCAGTGATAGCCTAGCCCACCTGGATGTTATCTCCCTCACTGCCTCTTTGCACCTTTCCTCAGCCCTGCCCACTCACATTTGGATGAACTCTCTTCACCCACTCAATGACAACTCCTCACTCTCTATTATATTGATTTTCCTGCAAACCCAGCACACGACTAATAATCCGAATAAAATATCTTTATTAATTATTAGCACAGCTAGGTTATCAACGAAATATTAGCAAAAGAATTAAAAACAAAAACCAATCACACATTGCACAAGATATTCAGGTAAACAACCCATGGAAAAACCCTTGTGGGAAAATCAAATCTGTGATGATTTTATTGCTATAAAATTAGGGCTCCCTTCCTGGGATAATGGCCCTTCAGAAAATTACAATGCAGCAATGGCCTAGCCCACCTCGCTGCTACATCCCTCGTTGCCCCTTTGCACCTTTCCTCAGCCCTGCCCACTCACACTTTGATGAACTGTCTTCACCCACTCAATGAGATCTCCTCACTCTCTACTCAGTGTGTCTCATCCTCTCACCTAAGTTGCCTTTTATTTCATCGAGTTAACCCTGAATCCAAAACCCTAGATCTCCTAAAGTGATCAACAGTTGAGATCTAATCTCACGTTCACTTTAGATCTAATGGCTAGGACTTAATCAACTCGCTTAAGTTACTAATGCCAAGTAAACTTAGGCATTTAACTTGATTAATCTAAAAGGACATTCACTTTAATTAATGGATCATAAAGTGAACTTCCTTAAGTTTTTTGAGAGGTTACAAGGACAACTTCCACATGCTAGACACCGAGCCTATGTGGAAGTACCTATCCGATGCTAATACATCAACACACCACTCACCACAAGGCTTCTCCAAAAATATCCAGATACAAGATAGTGTCTTCAACAAATTGCTAGGCAAGTTCAAGGGTGAAACCTAAATCATTTGCAAAATGCACATTAGCTAATTAGTCACCCCCTAATAGCAAAATTCCTTTGATTTGGCCTTGCATTCTAGCTTATAGAGTTCATATTTAATAATGGTCATAACATTAATGTATTATATAGTTGGAGTTAGGAATGTTTTATAACTGAAGTGACTTAAGTGACTAATTAAGTCACATGTTATCTTAGAGTTATAACGTGGATGGTGCATAACTTATGTCCCTCACACAAGACTCATGTTTATGTATTAATTTTTACATAATGAAAAATGCATTGAATACCGCTCTTCTCTCTCTACATACCTATGCTATTATGCATATGCATATTTAATATGGTATCAAAGCCAAGGCTGATAATTGGCATCTATGAGACAAAGTGAGGGTAAAAACAGACGAAAGCATCGTGGCCACGTAATAGAGGAGCATGAACAAGAAATTTCACTAACAAGGACATATAACAGAATTGAAGACAATGGCAAAGAACCATGTAGCAAAGGCACACAAAATTACATGGGACATGTGAGATACATTTGTCTTATACATTTAAATTTTTAAATCATTTGAATGAATTATAGGTTGCTAAGATTATAACTTCGGATAGAATAAAAGTTTCAAAATTGAATTTCTTTGACAACACAAAAAAAGAGTAAGGCAAAGAGTGTTTGCACATGCTTTGAAGTTAGCAACATTCAAGTGTGAGGCCTCCCAACGACGCAACAAGGGCTCCCAACAACATAGACCCAATAGCGGCAAGCACAACTCTAAAAAAAACACAGAGGCAGAGAACTAGGGTAGAGTCATGTGCTCCAGATTTGTGCGAAGACGCAATGAAAACTTCATCGTCACAGACGTGCAAGGCAAATCATTTTTCTAAGTGCACTGACAATACCAATGTTACAAATATTTCTAATTTATCTTGACATTTCGATTTTTTTCAAATTTTTTGTTGTTTCCGAGTTTTTCCATGCTAAGCTTATCCTTTCCAAAATTTTCCGCTATTTTTCAATATTTCCCTAATATTTCAAATATGTTTCTTTTTTTAATCCTCAACAATATATTCCCCAAAATGATATTGCAACATTAAATGACACAACAATGTGTACCTAAGTTCATTGGAGTCTATGGAGCGAGAGCGCTAATGGGATGGAAACTTCCTATAGTTTGGAGTTGATGCGACGCAAACTATAGAAACCCTAACTAACAAGGAGGGAGAGGTACAGCTCATAGACTACAGTTAGGATCCCACAAATGGGCTAAATATTTTTGGGTATCTAGGGACTATTCATCATGAGGGAAGATTATGCGAGACTAGGTACCTAGACCTTGAGCATCCTACTATCGCGTCGAGAATATTGTCAGATTTGCATTTCATTAATTTAAAACTTTGGAAATTTATTCAAAAGTGAATCCTACTATCGCGTTGAGCATATTGTCAGATTTGCATTCAATCCCTGAAAAATATTAAGGTGGGAGCCTCCAAGGCGAAGGATGTTTGTGCGGTCTCGAATCTTCCCCCAATCTCCAATGCAGGGGTTGTTGAGATTGGTAGTACTCCTGTATTTAATTCTACACTTTCCTCGACTTATCGATGCAATGTCTCTTTCCCTGGTGCAAGTGGCTGAGGAGAGTCTTTGTTAGGAGAAGGTCTGCGATTATGTGGGTTCTATCAGTGTTGATCTGGATATTAAGCGTCTTGGTTTTGTAAGTCAAGGTTTGGATCTTGAATGTCTCTCTGGTCGAAGGATAACATAGGCGAATAAGGACACTAGCACTAGTGCTTCGAGGGGGCGAAGGACTCACAAGGTTATTAAGAAAAGCAAATAGGGTGAAAATGATGGTCGATGTAGACATTAGGTTTGATCATATCTTGAATCTACTTGGAAAAACCCTTATTGGTTGGTTCTTCGAAAGGAGGATTTTGGTGGAGTCTCTGAATGATTGGTCATAGAGATTTTGGAGTCCGCATATCAGATATGGGCCTACTTTTATTTTACTAACAAAAGGGAGGATTAGTTTTTTTTCCATTCAAAAAAGAATGTTGAGCTTATACTTGCTAGGGTTTGGTTATGGGGGTCCGCTCACCTTTCGTTGAAGCCTTGGCATCCTATTTTTGACCCTCATTCTAAGATGGCCACCAAGGTTCCTATATGGGTAAAAGATCTGAGGTTGCCTTAGAGCTTTGGATGGAGGATTTTCTAGTTGATTTGGAAATCACCTGGCAAAGGCTATTAAGGTGGACGACCTTACAAAGGAAGTTGTAGTCGTTCAATTGCAAGGGTTTTGGTTGACAATGATACTCGAGATGGTCTAGCGGAAAGTGTGGATATTGAGGTCGGAGGTATGATCCATAAGCAGTTTTTGGATTATCAAAATGTTATGTGTGAGATGTCACCAACACGGTCACGTTGTTGCAGAGTGTTCTCGACCTTTCGTCAGATATGGCAAAAGAAGGGTTCCCCTCTTGATCCCAACTAGCAAAAGGAGGACTTGAGGCAAATTCCCACTCAACTTGAGGATGGTGTTCGTATTGAAAATCATATCAAGGTTGGGCATACTCCTGAATCTAAGATCCTTGGTCCTTTGGAAGGCATTGAGGGTTGTTTTGGGAAGGTGAAGAAAAGGGGGGTACAGTTACTTTAGAACATCTGAATAGTGACTAACCTTCATTGGAACAACAAGCATTACTTCTAGTTTCCAATTTGTTTGGAGAGAAGAATCCAATTGGAGATGTTGGTTCGAAGGGGGTCCCTATAGAAGGGTCTTCTGGCAAAGATCCGTGTAAGTCTCATCTTTATAAAGGTGATAGCAAGTTAGATGATATTTTGGTAAGTCCTAAGAAATGACCTACTCCAGCTGAGGGTATAAAACGTACTAAAAAGGTCAAGGGTGTTAGGAAAAAGGAAAATGTTCCTCCCCTAGAGCCCAAGTCGATAGAGAAAACCTTAGATTTATCTTCTTCGAGCACTGACTGTAGTAGGGATGATGGGTATTTGGTGGAGGTCAAGAGACATGAAGCTGGGTTTATGGTCAATTCTCTGAACTATAGGGGGGAGGGGTCATTACTTATTGAAATTTGAGACCTAAGAAATAGATTGTCTCTGAAGTTGTGATGTCTAGAGGTTTAGGTTTCAATAAGCCAAAGGATGTATCTACTAGTTCAATCGGGAGAAAGTCATTTCTTGAGCATGCTCAGGAAAGAGCAGTTCTTGAGGTTGAACAAGGAAAGTAGGCTTTGATTTATGTGGATCTTATAGCGAATCAACCCCATAAAGATGTTATATGATGATCATCCTCTCTTTAAGCATGAGGGGGTTGGGTAGTCGAAACAAGAGGCTGGCCCTTTGTAGGTTAGTACAGAAGAAACCTGGCAATATTTTGTTGCGGGAGACTGAAGTCCTTAAAGATTGAGATCTTTTTGTTGTGGATTCATTAGCGCTTTCTGGTGGACTTATTACAAGTTGGAATTCCACACTGACTCTAACCAATTCTTTTGTTGATTGGTCAAGCCTCTGCACTGAATTCATGAGTAAAGGTCTTGGAAAGCCCCTTACTGTGATGAATGTGTATAGTCTATATGGAGAGAAGCAAGCATTCTGGGACAGGTTTTTTGCTCTGCATGTGGTAAAAGAAGGGAAGGTGATTATTGTTGATGATTGCAGCTATGTGAGACATTCTCCAGCTTACAAACTTGAGAGAAAGCCCCTGAGAGGGGTGTGTGGTTCCTATCTGAGACAGAGCAAGAACATAGAGATGGCCTCCTCCTTACAGGGAGACAAGAAGAACTCTAGATGATTCTCCTGTGTAACGCAGTGAGAAAGGAGATCTGCAGAGTTGGACGTGCCTATGGCTGAGCACAAGGTGAACGTGTGAAATCCCAAAATGTTGGGTGCATCGTCATGAGAACAGAAATGAAGATGATGTATTAGCCTCCTCTGAGCAGAAGAGTTGATGAGAAACTCTAGATGACTCTCCTGTGTAATGCAGTGGGAAAGAAGATCTGTTGAGTGGACATGCATGTGGACGAGCACAGGTGGACGTGATCCTAGTGGTTGAGCACTAGTGAAGAAGTGGTTCTTCTGTGTAATGCAGTGAGCCAGAGATATGGACATCCCTATGGATGTGCCCCTAGTGCATGAGCACTAGTGGGTGTATGAGATCCCTTGCTATATTGTTCAAGAGTCAGACCTGCCTGTAACCCTAATTGTAATGTAAAGGGTATAGGTCGGCCCCACCTTAATGTGATTAATAATAAACGTAAAAGATAATTAATTTGGTTAATATTAATTATAATGTGACTTAGAGAGGTCGGACATGTGCCAACAGACACTTATGTTGATAGGTCAAGTCTAATATAAGTAAAGGTAGATTCCCCATTGTGGAATCATATCTTTCATGTGAGTTTGAAAATTTCAGCAAGTACTCCTTCTTGGGAAAAGTGCGCACCTCTCTTGGGCGCTAGTCTTCTAGGGTTTGAGCACCCTCTTGTGTGCTAGGTTTTATTGGTGGTGAAGGTCTCTCTCTTGAAGAATATAGCAAAGGATTTGGCTAGGTTTTCTTCCCTTGTTGAGAAGGGTTTCCCAGGTACTTCTTGTGTTCTTGTGCATGGTGTTTCTTCTTGTGATCTTGGTCGCTGCAACATTATTGTTTATGGTTAAATTAAATGGTAAAATGGAATGAACTTCATGCTTAACCTTGCTCATTGAAAAATCAACAATTATTGGACGGGACCTCAACTTCACTCTGAAAAGGAAAGTGGTTTGGGGTGTGACAGCTAGTGTTGACAAGATGGCAGAGTATTTCTTACATCAATTTGAAGCACTTGGCTTGGTGGATGTGGAGCCAATTTCACTTAGGCCTATGCAGTGCAACAATCGGTGAGGCATGGATAGTGTTTTGAAGCGATTAGATTGATTTCTTGTATTTGATTACTTTCTACAGTCAATGGACAGATATATGTTGAGAAATGTAGCTCCAGTAGGAGCTTCTTGAAAAGGTTAGGTGTGAATGTGTGAGAATTAGTTCGAGACGACTTCTTAGTGAGCACTTAGGAAAAGTGGGAAATAATACCATCTTGTAATTTCACTTAAATAAATAAAAGTGAAAGTCAAATTCCCCGTGTTCTCCTAGTCTTATAAATATAAATGAAATATTCTAGAATATTAGTAAGTTAGATTTGGTCTAATCTTAGTTATACACCTCATTGTTGAGATAAGGTGGTTGCTAGGATTAAAGAGATTAGTTGCTAAGATTTGGGAAATTAGTTGCTACGATTGTGGAGATTACTTATCTCTCTCAAAGCATAAATAGGGCAATATAGGAGAAGTTGGAACACGCATGGGAACACTTGAGAGAGGCAAAGACCAAGAGAGGAAGGAGAATGCATTTGAGAGGAGAAAGTGCAGATCCATTGTAGCAAACAGCAAGAGACAATCCATACAGCAGCAGCACTATATAGTCATACAACAGTAGCCGTTGCCTTCTTTCTTCAACAGAGCCATACTTCTATTTCAGCAGGTTATACTTCTCTTTTTTGTAGTGTTTTGTTTACCGTACAGCTACTACGTTAAAGCAGACTGTGGAGGTACCTTGTAAGCTTTGTTCATTTTTCCAGCTATATGTGTGATTATTGCATGTTCAAAAATATTCATTTATGTGATTAAATAAGTTCAGATCTGATTTATTTAATTAAGAGAAACATAGGACAGCAGTCATCTAGGGCTTTTGGAAATTTTCACATAGCATCAGAGCTGGTCTCTGATTGAGATCATCGAGGGTTTACGGCAGTAGATCAACTGTCGGAAATAAGGACCAGTAATTATACGGTTTCATTATTGTTGCTTGAAGGACTAAGCACTCTTGCAGGGTAGATTTTTTGTTTTATTTTCAGATTTGGGATTTTGTGCAATAGATCTTAGAGATGGCATCAGCAAGCCTTAGATTTGAGGACAGATTAGATGGTGCCTCCAATTACTTGTCTTGGAAAGCCAAGGTAACATTGATATTAGAAGAAAACGATCTTTAGGATATCATCGAGAAGGTAGTTACTCCACCTACAGATCCGCAACAATTGGCAGCACATGAGAAGAAGGAAGTGAAGGCCAAGCAGTTGATCTTGGATGTCGTGAAGGATCATTTGATTCCTCACCTATCAGAGAAGAAAACAGCGAAGGAGATGTTCAATGTCGTGGTTAGCCTCTACCAAGGTGAGAACATTAACAAGAAGATGATATTGCAAAACAAACTCAGATATGTGATCAACTTGCTGCAGTTGGAGAGAAGATTGTCGATACAAAGCTAGTGAACAAGGCACTGAATGGATTCCAAACTTCATGGGAACCATTTGTCAAGGGTATTTCTTCTCATGAGAACCTTCCTAAATTTGAGAGGCTTTGGGGTGACTGGATCCAATAGGAGACTTGGATGGAGTCAAAGGTCGGCAAGAAGGGTGGTGACAACAACCTAACCCTAATTGGTCAAACCAAGAAGGGCAGAGGTAAAGGACCCAACAAGTGTAAGGGAAAGAGTGAGGAGTCAACCTCACAGCCAAGGAAGATGGACTTGAGTAAAATCATGTGCTTCATATGTCATAAGCACAGCCATTATGCATCACAGTGTCCATAGAAGAAGAAGGGTAAAGCGAAGTAGCAACCTTAGTTGAAACTCAGATGAGCTAGTTTGCCTCCAATTTCAAGAAGGATTTCTCAATGGTATCTTGCCTTTCTACCAATACGGTTCCGAGGAACGCTTTGTATGTGGACAGTGGAGCATCTAGGCATATGACATCAGCCCAGGAGTTATTTTCAAGTCTAACAGAGCAGGACTCTGAGAGCTCGGGTTGAACTTGGTGATGATGCCAACTACCCAGTAAAAGGAGTTGGTACCATTTCCTTCCAGCTCCAATCAGGTAACTCTTTAGACTTTGATGATGTGTTGTTTGTTCCAGGTTTCGGGAAGAATTTGCTTTCAATTTCAGTTATGGAAGATAAGGGCTTTGCAATAGAGTTCAAAAACCAACAGTTCCTTATCAAACCGAAGGAGTCAAGCCCAGAATCAACTCAGGTGATCGGGGTTAGGAAGTGTTAGCACAAATTTCTACCCTCCAATCTAAGCAGATAAATCTGCTAGGACAGCAGTAAAAACTTATCTAATTGAAGGAGTAATGGCCCCAAATTGTCACTAACCAAACCCCTCTCCGTTTGGGCTAGTGCTTGCTAGCCTTAGGGGGGAGTCCCTAGGCACACTAGGCACCTTGCTACTGAGTTTTATGACTGATTTTCTGTGTTAAAACAAAAAATCAGTAAGTTGTTCATCTTGGACAGCGTGTTACACAGTCCAAAACGATGAGGAAAATATGGTTTTTTCACTTGGAGGGTTCCTGCAGGGTTAGCACAATGATTATAGAATGGAAATAGAACAGAAAACTACTCGAGACCAATAAAATCACCATGAACAGTTCAGAAACATGACAAATCAAATTGCAAAGTTCGCAAAATACCGACAAGAGAAAGGTTAGAACACAAACATTTGATTTCTTTACTGATAGGCTTGCAAGAGGGTTGGTTGCACCACAATTGCCGAGTCCACAACCGGTACAATGATCACTTTTCTCAAAGAAGGGTCACTCGACTAAGAGAGAGAGAGAGAAGAATGAGAGAGAAACACTATGTTGTTGCTGCAATATCTGACCAATAACCAATGAATACCATCCAATATATAGGAGAGGAGTGTGAATAAAATAGGAGTTAATGCGCATGAGAGAATAAGTGTGAGTGAAAAATTTAGGAATTAATGCGCATGAGGGAATAAGTGTGAGTGAGAAATTTAGGAATTAATGCGCATAGATGAGTTATGAGTGAGTGTATGGAGGATAATTTTAGCTTTCCAACGCATGCTAGATTGTTAAATTTGGCCAGGGGATGAGGTAGTTATGAGTCAAAGGGAAATTCGCCCTATTTTTAGGGATTTCCTAAATTTTAGGAATTTTGCGTTTAAAAGTAATTTAGGGAGAATTTTTAGAAACCGGTTGCATGGAAATTGAGAGGAATAGAGTGAGAAAAATTAGCCTTGAGTGGCTAAATTTTCTCTAGATAATGCCACCTCACCCATGTGCCACCTCTTTAGCTTAATTAATTCTCATTTAATACATAATCCTTGGAAAATGCGCCCTTGGTCCATGATGCCATGTAGATGCCACATCATTTTGATACTCTGCCACATGTCAAAATCTGACCCTGCCACTTGTCACTACTAGAGATGACGATGACTGCTAAAAATAGAAATTTCCAAAAATAGCCATTCGGTCCCAAAAATTTGAAACTTGTCAAAACCGACCCAAACTCTTCACAAATGCTCGGAATGACTAAAAGACCACCATCATGTGTCTACTGCTAAAAATAGAAATTTCTCACATGTCCATGATATTATACTCATTGGATTCGATTTTCTGCAAGGAATCTGAATCTGCAATCAAAATCCACATGCAGGCCCTGGTGCTCAACCTGCTAAAGCCTAAAATAGAAATCTGTGAAAAATCAGCCTGGAAGAGGTCCAAAAGACTCGGAGTGTCTTATGGATCAATAATATGCACTCAGAATCTGAATTTGGGGCCTGGAGATCAAACTGCTAAAAATAGAAAGTTCTTGCATGTCGCTTGGAACAGTGTTGTTGGGCCTAGAATCAAGCAAGGACCATCCCTGTATACTCAAAGCTGCTCCAAACTATCTAGAGACCCACTCAAACTGTGTCTCCTAAAAAGTAGCAACACATGTTGTATGTAGACATCTCTCTCAAAATGCATGGGACACCAAGTTAACTCTAACTCTGAACCAAACGACTATGTACCAATCATATACCTACCTCTGATGGGAACCAACCTCTGCTAACCACAAGTGTTGAACTCTCGGAGAATCTCAAAATGCCAGCCAAAGGAATGCATGCTGGCTCTTAACCCTCAAGATTTTCAAGGGTGAAAATCTAAGGGTTAACAGGAAGGAAACTTGTACAAGTTACAAGGTGAACCTATTCAAACCCTAGTTCATAACACAGACAACTTGTGCGAGTTATGGTACAAAAGGATGGGGCACCTGCATTACAGAACGTTGCCTATTGTGAGGGAGATAGTCACAGGTCTTCCAAAGTTCAGCATTGAGCAGCATGGAGTATGCAGAGAGTGCGCACTTGGCAAGCATGCCATGCTTGCTTTCACAAGCAGCAAGCACATGTATAAGGGGATTCTAGACCTAGTGCATTCAGATGTATGTGGATCGATGTCAGTAGCATCAATCACAGGGA
The DNA here is from genome assembly GCA_032191745.1 of Picea mariana. Taxonomy (NCBI): domain Eukaryota; kingdom Viridiplantae; phylum Streptophyta; class Pinopsida; order Pinales; family Pinaceae; genus Picea; species Picea mariana. The sequence continues at coordinate 61,797 of JASDQU010372560.1, forward strand.
GCATGCACTATGTTTCCTTCATTGATTATTTCTCTTGCAAGACATGAATCTACTTCTTAAAGAAAAAGGATGAAGTCTTTAGCAGATTTCAGGAGTTCAAAGCTCTTGTTGAGAACCAGACGAGAAAGAATATCAAGGTATTGAGATCAGATAATGGGGGTGAGTATACCTCCAACAAGTTCAAGGATTTCTGCAAGGAGGCAGAAATCAAAAGGGAGCTGACTGTTTCGTACAACCCACAGTAGAATGGGGTTACAAAGGGAAAGAATCGATCCATCATAGGGGTTGTTAAGGCCATGATTCATGACCAGAACTTGCCAATGTTTCTTTGGGCAGAAGCATGCAACACAGCATTTTGTATCCAGAATAGGTGTCCTCACAAGATCTTGGAGGACAAGACACCAACGGAAGCATTCGTTGGTGTGAAGCCAGAGGTGAGTCATTTTCACATCTTTGGTTGTCCAATCTACATCCATGTACCTATAGAGAAGAGGAATACGTTGGAGCCCTCCAACAAGAAGGGTTTATTTGTGGGTTCCAGTGAGACTTCAAAGGCTTACAAGGTCTATATTCTAGAGCAAAGGAAGAAAGTAACAAGCAGGGATGTAAAGTTTGAGGAAGAATTTGCATCCAGGAAGTCACATGAGCCCATTCCAATGACAGAGAACAAAGAGCAAGAGGCTCCAAAGGTTGAGCCAAGGTTACCAAAGACATCAACAATTTCCAGTTCAGGACGACAACCTTCAGGTGAGGAGGAGACATTAGATCCTTCTAATTTTGTCAAGAGAACTCAATGGTTCACAGAGACATTGAGAGATGCTCAAGAGTATGTTGGGGCTCCTAGGAGCACATTTAGGGAGAGCAAGCATCCAAAGAAGTTTCCAAACTACATGGCATTGATGAGCAGCATCATAGGTTCAGAGCCTTCCAGTTTTCAGGAGGCAGCAAACCAGAGGGTTTGGAAAGATGCCATAGTGGAGAAGTACACCTCCATCGTGAAGAATGATGTTTGGGACATAGTGCCAAGACCAAAAGGGAAGTCAATAGTAACTTCCAGATGGATCTACAAAATCAAACATGTTGTAGATAGCAGCATCGAGAAGTTCAAGGCGAGGTTTGTGGTGAGAGGGTTCTCCCAGAAAGAGGGAGTGGACTATGAGGAGACATTTGCTCCAGTCACCGAGTATACTTCCATTAGAGGAGTTATGTCTACAGTTTCAATCAGGGGATGAAGGATACATCAGATGGATGTGAAGACAATGTTCCTTAATGGGATCAATGAGGAAGAAGTGTACATAGAGCAGCCTCGTGGCTTTGAGGTAAATGGGAAGGAGTCCCATGTTTGCATGCTTAAGAAATCCTTGTATGGACTCAAGCAGGCACCAAGAGCATGGTATTCCAGGATCAATGGATATTTGTTGACTATGGGATTCACCAAAAGTGAAGCAAACCCTAACTTATATTATATATTTGTTGGGACTAATATGTTTATTTTGGTGCTATATGTAGATGACCTGTTTCTTACAGGTGCAGAGAAACCCATTGCAGGGTGCAAAGCAGATATGGCAGTTGAGTTTGAGATGAAGAACAATGACATGATACATTACTTCTTGGGTTAGGAGATTTGGTAGAAACCAAGGGAGATATTTCTTGGGCAGGGTAAGTATGCAGTTGAGATCCTAAAAAGATTTTGAATGGAGGACTACAAACCTATGGCCACACCCATGATCACCAATCCGAAAAAGGTGACAACTTCAGATTCATAGTTGGTGGATCCCACGTTGTACAGGCAGTTGATAGGTTCCTTAATGTATTTGGTCAACACCAGACCAAATATATGTTTTGCAGTGAACACCTTGAGTAAATTCATGGTGGAGCCGAAGCAGGAGCATTGGGTAGCAGCAAAACATGTGCTTAGATATTTGAGGGGCACGATGGAGTATGGTCTAAGAAATCTTGGAGATTATGAAGTGAAGAAGCAAGGGTATACAAACTCAGATTGGGCAGGCAGTGCAGCAGACAAGAAGAGCACCTCAAGTTGTTGCTTTAGCTTGGGATCAGCAATGAATATCCTGGTTCAGCAAGAAGTATATTTCGTGGCACTTAGCTCAGCAGAGGCAAAGTATATGGCAGCTAATACAATAATTTGTGAGGCCATTTGGCTTCGCAAGTTGCTTGCAGGTTTATTTGATCAGGAGTTGGATCCCAGATTGATTTTCCGTGATAATCAAAGTTGTATCAAACTCTCTAGGAATCCAATGTTTCATGATAGGTCCAAGCACATAGAGATTAGATATCACTTCATTCAAGACAGGGTTCAAAAGGGAGCAGTGAAGCTCCAGTATATTCCCACCGATCAGCAAGTAGCTGATATTCTAACCAAACCCTTATCAAAAGGGAAGTTTGAAGCATTCAAAGACAGACTTGGATTGGTGCAGAATTTCTTCCTCACTAAGAGGGAGTGTTGAGAAATGTAGCTCAAGCGGGAGCTTCTTACACAGGTTAGGTGTGAACGTTTGAAAAGTAGTTTGAGACGACTTCTTAGTGACCACTTAGAAAAAGTGGGAAATAATACCATCATGTAATTTCACTTAAATAAATAAAAGTGAAAATCAAATCCCCTATGTTCTATTCTTAGAAATCTAAATGAAATATTCTAGAATATTAGTGAGTCAGATTCGTTCTAATCTTAGTCGTACACCTCATTGTTGAGATAAGGTGGTTGCTAGAATTAAGGAGATTAGTTGCTAAGATTTGGGAAATTAGTTGCTAGGATTGAGGAGATTAGTTGCTAAGATTTGGGAAATTAGTTGCTAGGATTGAGGAGATTAGTTATCTCTCTCAAAGCATAAATAGGACAAGATGGGAGAAATTGGAACATCCATGGTAACACTTGAGAGAGGCGGAGACCAAGAGAAGAAGGAGAGTGCATCTGAGAGGAGAAAGTGCAGATCCGCTATAGCAAACAGCAAGAGGGAATCCGTATAACAGCAGCGTTGTACAGTCATACAGCAGTAGCTGCTGCCTTCTTTCTTCAGCAGAGCCATACTTCTATTTCAGCAGGTTATATTTCTCTATTCTGTAGTGCTTTGTTTACCGTACAGTTGCTAAGTTACAGCAGACTGTGGAGCTACCTTGTAGGCTTTGATCATTGGAACGATAAGCTGATTTGAAGGGGAAAATCATTGGGCATGTATGTTATTCATTTCTTGCTTCCGCTGTTCATTTTCCAACTATATGTGTGATTGTTGCATGTTCAAAAACATTCATTTCTGTGATTAAATAAGTTCAAAAAATAATTTATTTAATTAAGAGAAACATAGGACAGCAGTCATCTAGAGATTTTGGAAATTTTCACAATACAGTGCTTAGGTGGAAGTTGGTGACTTATCAGATCATTGCCTAGTCTTCCTTCAGTTGGAAGTCAAGGACAACAAGCCTTCAAGCTCATTTAAATTTAATCCAAGATGGCTTGCAGAAGATGATTTCCAGAAATTGATAAAAGCTAATTGGGCGCCATACGATGGAAATATCAATCTTTCTGCCAGTGAACAATTTGCGGCCTCATTAAAATTGATCAAGGAGAAGGTGGTAGCGTGGTCAGCTGAAAGACATAAAATAAAAGAAAAAGTGTTGTTGGAAGTTGAAGACAATATCAAATCTCTTTTCTACAATAATTATTCTGGTATTTTTGTGAGGAGGTGAACAAGCTTAAGGAGCTCAAAGCCACAAAAAAGAAAATATTACTTGACAGGGAAGCAGAATGGCAATTAAAGAGCTGGACCACCTAGCTCAAATTGGGTGATGAGAATACAAAAATTTTCCACCAACTTGCAAGGCATAGAAAACGTGTAAATGCAATTTGGGATATGCAGAACGAGGAGGCCCAGACTGTGAGGGGTTTCAGTGTTTTAGTTGCATTAGAATTCAAATATTATGAGGAGATCTATAAGGAACCTGACAGAGAAAATATAGCTGAAATCATCAAAATTACTACACATTTCCCTTAGCTGGTTTCCGAAGAAAACAGTCAGTGTATATACGAGGAAACCACAAAGGACAAATTGCTGTCAGTGATGTCTACTTTTCAAAAGGGCAAAAGTCCTGGGCCGGATGCCTAAACCATTGAATTTTACTTGTGTTTTTTTTATCTATGAGGAGAAGACCTTCTCAGAGTTGTATAGGAGGTAAGACAGTCTGGTAGAGTGTTGGGATCTTTTAATACAACTTTCCTTGTTCTCATTCCGAAGGTGGATAAGGGTGATTCATTTGGGGACCTCCGACCAATCTCATTGTGCAACTACGTGTACAAGATAATTTCTAAAGTGGCTGCAATTCGACTTAAAAAATTTCTCTCGAAGGTTATCTCTGCTAAGCAATTCAGTATTCTTGAGGCTATTGGAATGGCACAAGAAGCACTACACTCTATAAGATAGAGGGAAAATCCCACTATTGTTATTGTTATCCCCGATATCTAGGGATAACTAGGAGATCATGTCTCGAGGCCCACATGATCCCAGACATGGAGTACGAGAGCGGATTGACTTGAGCATGGCCCTTGAGGGCCCATCTTTTTTCTTCTCAGCCAAACTTGTCCTGTCAGCAATAGTAGCATCCATCACCACCGGCCTGGGCTTGCATCAGAGAGGGCTCTTGCTCCATGAGGTAATTGGTCTGAGGTATCATGGTATGTGTCATATTTGATCGTTATAACCTTCTTATGTATGCATTAGGTTCCTTTCATTTNTAGCAAGTTGGTATTCATGGGTTTTGGTTAGCCACCAAGGGGGATTTGCAGAGCCATCGTCCGCTCCCTCCATCTTATCACTTTTACATCTTAAAACCTGCTCATCCATCCCACTCCCCTAGTCTGGCCATTAGGATGACCTTCCAGGGTACATTTTGTCTCGTGGGAAGAAGGGGCTAAAGGCCCAGGGGGTAAAAGCAGCTGGTAAAAGATAAAAGCCGTAGGAAATAAAACCTAGAGATGCTTCGCCCAGGGGATCCCCGAGAAGGCAATAAAAAGCCTCTCGATAAGAAACTAAGGGACCCTAAGAAAAATGACAAATAAATAAATGCAAGACCTAACCAAGAGGATGGGAGGCCTCATCACGAGCCG
>JASDQU010372560.1:67565-88121 GCA_032191745.1 Picea mariana
CAAGTATTTAATTGTGTACATTGAATGCTCTTATCTCTTGGTGTACTTATTGAAGAAGTAATATAAGCCTTTTTCTTTGCTTAGTAATCATTGACTTCGTCAATAATTACATTTGATCATTGCTCATAATATACTTTGAAGATAGTCATTGACATATTGAAGTACTAACCACTGCAGCACTTTCTATAGTTATTTGTCTTGTCTCACAAACAGGTGCCTCATCAATGGAACATTTCCTTTGACTCTCTCATCCTTGGCAGTAATCTGTGAAAGGGAACCTCTTACCTTGATCCATTAAACCTTTAGCCCTTCAGAAAGCCAAATTACATAGGAACGTCTCCCTTGGACTAGCCATCCTAAATAGAAAGAGCTCCCCATCGAGGTGACAGTGGGTGGGGAAGCTCCTGTTACGCCGGTTTTAAGCCTTGACTCAAGCCACTTAAACCTTTCCTACAAACCGTGCGATAACAGTTATGAAGCTAGATCTCTCTAAAGCTTATGATCGTTCCTGTTGGCTCTATTTGAGATGGTTGTTGATTCATATTGGTTTTAGTATTCAGGTGGTGAATTGGATTATGGGCTGTGTTACGTCAATTTTGTTTAATGTTTTAAATGGAGCTGCTTCGTCTTTTTTCAAACCCACTCGAGGATTATGTCAGGGCTGCCCCTTGTCTCCTTATTTATTTTTACTAGTGGCAGAGGGTTTCATCAGGGCTTTACTAGTGTTAATTTCCTATAACTCAGCAACCAGAATATTATGCCAATAATTTTATCTACACAGAATTTAATCAATGCTGATATAAACTCAAAAAATTATGCATAAATATTACAGCTGAGTTATTTAACCAAAATAGCAGCAGAAGCACATTCATAAAACCAAGCACATAAAATGGACAACACCAGAAATATCCTGGAAACCCCAGTGTGGGGAAAACCAGCAAAGGAGGGGCTTTGTTGGCTTCAGAGGAATGACCAAAATTACAGCAAAAACTCATATTTTCTTACAGCAGCAATCAGCTCACTTTTCAGCAGTACAGCCCAACCAAGATGAGGCTGTACGATCCAGAAAAGTACAGCCTGTACGGCCCTGTACAGTACATCCTATACAGCCCTCCTCCTTGGCCCTCTTATGCTCAGAAAGATCTGCCTGTACGGCCTCCAATTTTCAGCCCTCTTCTGCTGATGTGTGCTTGTTGTATGGCCCTGCTCTTCCCTGCAGATTCGTCCCAGCCAAAGTGCCCCTCTCTCAGCTCTGCTCTTGCCCTCTTCCTCGGCTAACAAATCCTCAGCCAAGCACCCTCCTTCAGCTCTCTTGCTCAATGAGAGTTGTGTGCGTCCTCCTCACCCTCAGCCCCTCAATTTATCCGTCCTTCAGCCTCCTTTCTGCCTTGAGTTGTGTGTCCAGTTCAGCCTCCAATGCTGCAAGGATGTGCGCCCCACTCAGCACTCAATAGTCCATGAGGTGCACCCCACTAGCCAGGGACCTGTTAACCCCTAGATTTTCACCCTTGAAAATCTTGAGGGTTAAGAGTCGGCATGCACTATTTTGGATGCCATTCTGAGATTCTCCCAAAGTTTAGCACTTATGGTTAGCAGAGGTTGGTTCCCATCTGAGGCAGGTATAATCTCTCTCCAACATTCAAATCTTTTGATCTTATATTCTACAACATTCCTTTGTTTGTCAAGGATCTCATAACTCCTACTCTTGAGGAGGCTTTCTCTAATATCATGTAGCATCAAGTTACTTTGAGGAAAATAGGTGAATTACTCTCCCCCCCCACCCGAAAAGATCAAGTCCTTCCAAATGCTATCTCAACCCCTCTTAAATCCAAGTCTGATCGAGGTAAAGGGGAATACTCAAAATCCTCCAAAAAGAAAAAAGTCATATGCGACCACTGCTATAGGAGGGCCATCCCTTCAAGTTTTGCCTTGCTCATCTTCAAAAAATTGAAGATCTTGCAAGATCTACAATTGGCACTAAAGACCTTTTTTATGAGAATGTCCGATCTCCTCATAGTGCAAATTTGGTAGTACACTCTGCACTTTGAGAGAAAGTGGATATTGGTGACAATTCAGCGATACATAATGCATGTTTCAGTGATGTCATCATTGATACAGCCAAGTTTGGAGATGTTCTTCATGTCCCAGGTGTTGGACCAAATCTTCTTTCTATTTACCACATTACATACCAATAAAAAGATGGAATTATGGTTGAATAAATAGGTTGTAAAGGGCATGAGTGAAGGCTTCAAGGTGGTTTCCTTCGGATATTGTGATGAATTCAATCATACATACACGTTGGGGAAGACTCCTTCCTCATAGCAAAAGAAGGGTTTTTTGCTATGGTAGCCAATGTCAATGACACTAGCAAGCTATGGCATCAATGTCTAGGTCACACCAATTGTGGATCTTTGCAACAAATGAGTCAACTACATATGGTTAGTGACCTTCCATGGATAGAAGCACCCAGTGGTGTCTATGAGCAGTCTGTAATGAGGAACCGTCATCAAGAGTCCTTTCCTAAGGACAAAGCAAGGCAAGATTCTAATCCTCTTACACGGATTCATAGTAATATTTGTGAACCTATGGCTACATCTTCCATTGGGGAAGCTAAGCACTTCCTCACCTTCGTTAATGATTTTTCTCACTTTCATTGGGTATACACCAGCATAGATCCATCTTAAACCCGCATCTATCAAGCACCGAGAGGGATCAAATTTCTTAAGGTGTAAATTTTTTTAACATTTAATTCCATGTCATGTATTAATTCCTTCATATTAAATGATAAAAAAAATACACCTTAAGAAATTTGATCTCTCTATGCTTGATAGCTCTTGTTTAATGCCCGTTGAATTTTTTAGATGTTGTCGTGTACAATATGTAGTTTTTTATTTACTTATTATTTATTATTTATTTATTTATTGTTGTCATGTAACGTCACGACGTTACAACATCTCCCCCATACTGGGTTGTAGAGCAACTCGCTAATCTCGATGCAAGCATCAAAATATAAGAATGAAGTGTTTGGAGAATTCCAAGAATTAAATCTCTTGTGGAAAATCAAAGCAACACGAAGATCAAGTGCCTTAGCACTAATCGCGGAGGTGAATATGTTAGCAATGCTTTCTGATTCATTTCTTGTATCTTAGGGCACCTCTTGACAAAGAATCGTTCCTTACACTCCACAACAAAATGAAGTAGTTGAACAAAAGAATAGTGTTATCATGGAGATGGCTCGTTGCATGCTTCACTCAAAGAGAATAAAGATTTCATTCGAGGAGAGGCAATTGTTTGTGTAGCCCATATCATCAATAGAACACCTACTTGTGTTGTCACTAGTATGATTCCTTATAAGAAATGCCATGACAACAAACCTTCTATTTTGCATTTTAAAATTTATGGATCTATGAATAGGCATGTTCTCCTAATGAAAGGTGAAACACATCTGCATCTCCAGACTCCTACTAGACTCTAGTTGGCTACAATGAAACTTTTCAAGGATACTGTGTTTATGACCCCACCACTCACTGAGTGGTTGAATATAGAGAGGTTATTTTTTATGAGGTTCCTACTCATGGTCTGCTAAGATCTTTCCCATTACTTCTTTCAAAAAATTCTTCAGATGGATCTCAGCATGTTTCCATGGATCACACTACTTCTCATCAGTATGCATGCCCTCTTCTAGATAATTCCTATCATTTTTTAATGGACCCTTCTCCTTAATTGCAAGATGTTGGTCCTCTCTCTACTTCTAAGAGTACTCTCTCAAGTACTCCTTCTATAGTGCCTAGGTAGGCTCCTATGGTTGTTGTGGACTTTATTGATGACTCATACATTCATCCTATTGCAAATGTCTCTTCACTTTTCAAGATACTCTTGTTAGTCACTCATCCAATCCTCACGTTGTAGATGAGAATACTCTTGTCAGTGGCTCATCCAATCCTCATTTTGCAAGATGCTACTCGCAGTTCGACTCCATTATTCAATGATGATGGCGACGCCTTGTACAATTCACCTGCAATGGCTACTCCTCCTTCAGATACGCCAAGGTATATACCTAAGTGGGCTATCTCCACACTTGTTGATGCAACAAAGTTCCTTATTGGTCCATCTGCATGCTATCAAGGGGAATCTCCTCCACCTTGAACCTTTCTTGCTCAGATCGTTGATTGTTTCAAGACAAATATAAAGCGGTTGAGTTTCTTGCTAGCCCATTCAAGCACTATGAGGAGGAATCTTCCTCACATGGTCCATTACTCAATTCTCTAATGTCCTTACCGAACTACATCATCTCCCACCTAAATCTCGTTGGAGCTCAATCTCAGTCATTAATGATCTTGATGGCTTTATGAATGAGTGACGTGGAGTTCGAAGGGGTGATTTGGCCCTCTATTTAATGTTAAGGGAGGAAGTACATTTTGTAATCTTATATTGTAATTACTTCTCTTTTTGGCCCCCTATTTCACTGAAGTGTATTGAAATAATTAGTGTCAACTATACATATGGCCATGACACATTTGTATGTATCATTATGTATTGTAATTATGGCTAAGGCCATATTTTATTCATTTATTGTATTACTAGGTATGGTTATGTTCGACCTAGTCAAACTTGATACGTATGCTCAATAACCCTCTTAGGGTGTGTGCGCTTATTTTGTGGGCCCATAACCCCCTCTTGAAGGGATGTTTCCCCCACCTAAAGGGACGCCTCACTTGAGTTGTGTATAAATACACGACTCAAGCTCTCATTTGAACCATCTTATCTTGTGATCTTCTTGATATCAAAAAAGTGTTATAAGCCTAAGGGCACTTAATCTTGGCATTCTCTATTGTGATTGGCATATTTCAACATGCTTGTCATCCTCACATTGTCAATGGTCAATTCATCTCAAGAGCTTAGAGCATCAATTTGCCTTCTCCCATTTTTTTTCTTACTTATCACACTCTCCTCTTTTCTTTTTAAAAGAAAATTTGCAACTTACATTCATTAATCTTAATTCTATCTTCTAATTTCGGAATTTCTTGTCTCACCTTGCTTTTGCCTTTCGTCTGACTCTACACACTTCTGATCTTTGATGGTGCATACATAACACAATAATATGGAGTGATTAATAAACATCACGTCATACTAATTATATGTTACAGCAAGTACATAGTAACATGGGAGCCCGAGGTAGGCTACCCAACATTACACAAGTACCACTTTCTCAAGTTATTCATCCCTCAATACATCACTATATTGCACCTCTAAGATGGTTAAGGTGGTCTAACCACCAAATCCCTAACCTAACATCATAATTATTACCTTGGTCACATGTCACTTAATAAAAACAACTCATACTCAAATATACTTTATATTTCTGTGCCATACACAAGAATTGTCTTTCTTCTTGAATGGTAGAAAAGATTGTGCCTGGAATATTTCCAGTGCACATTTAAGATATACATACCCTCTGTATAGTTGATGCCCTTTTGACAATGGAAAAAATGTCGAAGGCAAGACCAATAGAACTACTAGATAAATCTTGTTGAAAAATAACCTAGTCATGGTAGAAAAGATTGTGCCTAGAATGTTTCCAGTGCACACTTAAGATATACATACCCTCTGTGTAGCTTATGCTCTTTTAACAATGGAAAAAATGTCGAAGGCAACTCAATATAACTACTAGATAAATCTTGTTGAAAAATAATCTAGTCAATTTGTCTAATATGAATTGTCAACAGTGCCCTGCCTTCCACTTCGAGGTAGTACCTTCTGCCTGGAACCTTAGCCATACTGTTTACTTCGGTGTTGGGTACACTTAAGGAGCAATAAGCGAGGGGCAGGAGATAATTCTTCGAGAAAAATTAAATCAAGCAGCTTCTTTGCAACCAGGATACATAAGGTTGGTGCATCTGGACGTGCGTGCAATGCTGAGTTGAAATTTGTGTGTCCAGCACCTTTAGCAGACAGACAGAATTCCAAGCTCCCTGCCAGCAATGGTATGAAAGCGGTTTCTCATCCAGTTCACAGATTGGAATGCTATTGTTTTATGAGTGGGTGTACCATGTAAACTGTGTAAGCAGGTTACACGATCCTGGAGGGTTTATTTCAGTCAATGTTGCACAGAAACATGCAGTGCGAGCCCCTTCCTCTTGTCCCACCTTTCTTGGGTACCTCACTGCATTTTAGAAGTTTGATTCAAGAGTGGACTTTGAGTCCAGCTAGACCACCCAGGAGAGCAAAATTCTTTATGTGCATAAGCATATCTCTACATATAGGCATGCTTATCCACATATCGAGAGGACTATGTCTGTGTATCCACATATATCTGACATTGCAAGCCATTAAGCACACCATCTATCTAATGCATAATTCCATTCTTTTAGCAAGTTTGGACTATGTCTGTGTATCCACGTGTATCTGACATTGCAAGCCATTAAGCACACCATCTATCTAATGCATAATTCCATTCTTTTAGCAAGGTTGGACACAATTGGAAACAAGAGAAACAGAAGACAGTGCTCCTGGTATTGTGTCATAAACTGGTTTTTGAAAATCCAGTTACAGAATTTGAAAAATATACAAGCAAAAATAATATTCACCTTGGAACAACTTTGATCAGCTTCTCCAGCATCGTCACAAAGAACAATTGTCTTATTTGGAGGAACTCTACTGTGCCTGCGACGGGGATTGTGGTCTGCTGATGTCCTTCCTGTAACTGCAGTGAATAGATTCAATATAAAAACAACAATACATTATTAACATAATACATCATTATTAACATTATTAACAACAATACATTTGTGAATGCAGCCTTCTGAGAAATACACAAATTACAGTGACTAGATAAGCAGAATCAATTTCTCCTAGAACATACACTTGATAAGCAAAAGAATAGACACAACCTATCAGAGATGACCAACAGAAGAACAATGATACATGCACAGAACAACCATAGAGAATATACTCCTCGATAAAATAAAGTATAAGATGACTTTCCAGAAACTCCAGTATGCTACTTAGCTCAGATATACAGAAGAAAATTTGTATGGAATAGAGAGCACATATTTAAAAATCTGGGAGCACACTAAATAGAACCGGTGAGGTTAGCGATAAACAAACCAAGAAAACACACGAGCCAATTCCTTCTGGTCAATTTAGTGGAGCCTTCAATAGGTGTTGGTCAAGTGTAGAACATGAGTGACTGGTTTACAAGTGAAGTACACTCCAATCATTATAAAGCTCAATACATGCAGGGAGAATCATTAATTGTCCATGCTGTAAATCTTGCTAAAACATTGCACTACAACAAAAGGGCCTTATAATCTTCCAACTACAAATTCATGGACATAAACATGTATTAGTATTTTGGTCCCACCTATATCCATGCATTAGCAATTTAGTCTTGTTGGAGGACATGACGACAATACTTTCTCTGAGGCAAGAAACACACAACCCGACTACACACACTTGTTAGTAATAATGATATTGTCATTATTAGTAATACCAAGGGTGAATTTAGATCATTGAAATATGCTGGTGTCTCAATATTTATGCATGAAGAATATATAAGCTGCAGAAAACTAGCTGCAACAGTCAAGTGATGGGACTAAATTTTGCTGTAAACGTCCATGGCAGAGTCCAAGACTCCAACCCAGTTACACGCATTTAATACATTCCCATGACAATCAAAGGCCACTATAGCACTATCCTCTATGAAACACATGAAATTGACCATGATTCAAAAAGCACATAACATAATAACTATCAAAACGGAATGCACCAAAAAAACTGCAACCATATGATAGACGATGGCATCACACCATGCTCTAGACACCACTCAGACATTATTATTTTGGTATTGAAGTTTTGGATCAAAGTGAGGAAGAGTTCAATTATATCGTGTTGAAGTGCTAACACAACCGCACTTGGCCACTGACCAGTAGTCCAACTGAATAGTCCTTTTTGGGTAAGAATGATTTTGAGAACACAACTAATACAACTGGAAAATTTATCTCAATAACTAAAGGTACAAAGGTCAAGGCTTTAGTTCCTTGTGCTTGAATATTTGTAAATATGTATTTAGGGAAAGGAACACCAAAAGCAATGCTGTTCGAATTTTCTTGGTTAATTTGCAAACAGATTTGGAGTTTGAGAATGTTGTGTTTACATGCAGATCTTGCCAAGCATGGGATCAGTTTGCCAGAAGATGTCAAACTAAAGAGTGGAATTTTTAGGGGAAAGAAAACTAAATCAGAAATGGTTTCAAGCAGTGTTGTCAACTCTTTTTGGACTCCCAAGTCTTGCCAAGTCACCACTGAAAAGAGTAACTCCTGTAGACTCTTCTGTCATACTCCCCAGACTCCTCTGAAACTTGCCAGACCATATTTTGAGTATTGTTTCTCTTTGCCGACTCTGAGAAGAGTCTGTCAAGTCTTCCCGAGTCACAGGGCATCCGAGTCTTAAAAGAGTCCAAATCTGACAACATTGGTTTCAAGGAAGTGTGGAAAAAAAGGAGAGACAAGTTTCGAAAGTGCAATCAAGGTTTCACCAAAGCTTTGATACTTTAAAGGAAGAGAAGGCTCAGGAGGAGCTTCTTGCAAAAGATCCACTTGTCTCAAACACTTTGGTGTATGAAGTAGCAAATCAAGCATTAAAGTAGAGCAAACCTTGTCAAGATTATGGCTAATCTTCACTTGAGGACACGTGCCAACCCTTTATTTGTTATATCGGTGGCTTTATTGAGCCTACATATTAACCCACTTTATTGTATTTGTCAATATTTGAAAGTTGGCTAGGTCAGCCTAGTCATCCTCTTGGGGTTAGCGCTCTAAACCCTAATGGAGGTTTATAAATATATCACCCTTCTTACTTGTAAATCATTCACTCGAGTTATTACTTGATAGAAGCCTAAGGGCAATCTTCCTCTAAAGCGCTTCTCTGGTGAATGTGCTTGGGTATTAACAGCAATCTCTCTTGAGTTCATCATTTAAGTGATGTTTTTTTCTGCTGTATTTTCCACTTGGTTGGATTAAGGTTTATTGAAGATTTCACCATAGATCCACTATCTTATGATCTCAACATGGTATCAGAGCTACTATGGACTTTTCTCTCTCTACTCAGCATTGTTTTAGGGCTGTTCCAGGTCTGAAACTAGGGTTTCCAGCACTGTTTAAGGGTCATTTAAGGTCTAAGACTAGGGTTTCAGCACTCCCTTTTTGAACAAGCAAATTTTAGGGTTTTAAACTTTTATACCCTCTTTTCTGATGGCAGCGGCAAAATACACCATACATATACACACGTACAAAGCAAGGAACACCAGGAGTATATGCTCCAGAAACCCCCAAAGGGGGGATTCTATTAACATTAAATCATTCCCGTGTGTGTTTCTATTGTACAAATGGTTCCTTTATATAACTATAGGTGACCATAACAGCTATGTCAAAATTGGATATTTAGTTCAAACCATCTCCATAACTATCTCCACAATATCTCCATGAATCTCTCAATAGATCTTCATCCCTAACTTCTCTCATTTCTCCTCATCTCTCATTCTCACAGACTTCTAGAATTTGTCTACATTATTACAAATCCATTATATTATTTAGACATTATTCATGATCACAAGTAGGAGTTATTCCTTCATACTCCCCCTTAATGAATACTCGTGATCCAATCATTTCTCTCTTTCAATGGTCCTTTGAACTGGTCTCATCTTCATCTTCATCTTCTTTGTCTTCATCTTCGGTGTTCTGCAATCTTTGGTCATCTTCATTTTTCATTCTCGATCTTCTTCATTTTTCATCTTGTACCTGCAAAACATAAACATTGTTGAAGTCCATATAAAAAAGTTACCATCCACCGGAATACATGGGTCGCCAACCGTTGTATCCACTGGTTCTCTAGGAAACATTTTCTCGTACATGGTTCATCAACCATTCTTCAACATTTTCACTCCCCACACACGTATGAACCTTTGACAATCAATGCACCTGCAACAAACTACCAAAGAACAAAAGACTTCTTCATCGGCTCTTGTCCATGAGTTCATCAATGTTGCTACCATGTTTGGTAGATTGGCTCCTCTAACCCATTCTTCCTCTGGCTTTAGCTACCATCTCACAAACTTTTGTTTCACAGTTTGCCTTTTTGAAACCACAGAAGTCCCCTTTTCATGACTTGCAATTTTCCTGGTTGCCTCAAATCGACGTTTCTACCAGTTGTGGACTGCCTCAAATCTTCTACCAGTTGTGGACTACCTCAAATTAGCAGTTCTGCCCACAGTTGAGCTTCTCCTACTAACTCGCCACTTCTTCATTTCCTTTAGCAAGTTCTCTCTCATGACAAGTGGTTTTTGATTTACCACGAACCATTACTTACATCAAATTATGGGGGTATTCTTGCCTCATCAGACTTATATCAACACTTGAATCAAGTACATATAACTTCAAATTTTTGGATTAGACCAAGACCATTTTCTTTCCATAAAAACACATTATTCAAGGACCATTAAACTTCTTAGGGATGCCTTTTTCATGGATTTACTACATTTTCACACGGTACTATTTATTCTTCCCTTGCTTTGCTTCTTCTTCTTGCTTTTGCTTTGCGTCTTCGTTCTTGCTTTTGTTGCATCAAACTCTCTTCCTTTTTCACTACTTTTCTATCTATTTTCCTGTGCCATTTTCTTAGTTGCTTCATCTTTTGTCGTCCTTTCCTCTTTTCTCTTCAATATGCCCTTGCCTTTTGCTTCTTTTGTTCATGTCTAGGAGTCCATCTTCTTTCACCTTTCTCTGGCATTTTCCTTCTACTAAACCCTTCATTCTGCTATCCATGTTCTTTCTCAATCTCTTGTACCTTCCGCTGAGCTTCAATATGCTCACCTTCTTCTCTCCCTTTCACTTCAAACCTCAATGTGCCTCTTCTTCCTCAGCAAGTCTTTCTCACCTTGCTAGATACCTCACCTAGGTTGTCTCTTTCTCTGAACCCGGTCTTTTGGTATTTATGGTCCTTATACGCCTTGGACCTTCTCTCTGAGCTTTTATCTACTCCTTACTCTTCACTTTTTAAGCTTCAATAAGTGTGGGCCCGATCTTTTCTTCTTGTCACCAAATTCCTTTTCCTTGGCTGCATCATCTCTGTTAAATTGCGTTCCTTGTTGCACTTCATCATGATTTTGTCTTTTTCTTTTGCATGATTCTTCATGTCTTCATAGTATTTTGTCTGGTACTCCATGGTTCCTGCAAACAAATAACATTTGTCTAATGTCGAAATGGCCAGTTCCAACACAGACTCAAACTTGTGACAATAGTTGGCCAAACTAAATGTCACTACAATGACAACCTAACTTTTCCTCCACCCAGACTCACAACTATGTATTTCAATGACATGACAAACTCTTTATTTTCAACACAACTTAGGACTTGAGGTGTCAAGTAACAACGAACATGCACCACCAACTTCTCAAGCCAACAATTTTTACAAGATGTTTTCTTGACCTTTCAACCCAACATTATGACCTCTTATTGACCTAGACACATGCAATTTGACTCAACTTCCCTTTGTCAAGACGAAACTCCACATGACCATTTGAAGCACCTTTAAAGTATTCTCTATGACCCTTCATAAACTTGATCAACAAGAACCCTTTTTAATCACTACAAAATTCCTAGACCATTTGTCTTACACTTTTGTTTTACATTTGCAAACTTAGGATGACAATTTGTTATGACATCTTAACTCTTTCCATCAATGGACTCTCAAATATGTCTCTTAACATTAATAAAATAACAAAGTAAGACTCATACATGACTTTAATAACTTCATCATGAACTTGGATACACCGCCATAAAACTTGAATATATCAGCCTTTAAAACAATTGTTGCTTCCAATATGAGATAAATTGCCCAAAACAAAAAAAAATACCTCAATACTGTGTCTTTGACAAAGCTTCATTCCATAGATCTGCACTGTGCTTTGACAACACTCTACCATGGAAATCAAATTGCCTTTGAGTTGCATTCCCTTCGCTTCTTTTGTTTTCAACCTGCCATTTACAATGTGCTTCATACTTGCAAATCTGTATTTTTCTTTTGGACAGATCTCCATCCTCTTTCTTAGCAACACATCAGTTCATCACAGATCGTAGGTGCCATTTGCATGAACAAAACCATGACAGTCAATATATTTATGCTTGGTCTTCCATCCAACCATATATGTTATGGATCCCTCTTGAGCGCATGCTCATAATGTTGGAATCTTTGGCTCGTTGCTTCAAAATTGGGAACAACCTCACGTAAAGATGGCAGACGAAACCACATTTCTCTGTAAAACAAACAGAATACATGATTGTTATCGACATATGGAGCAATGGCCTCCACCGAGGGCCACGGAATTCCTCGAAAATTTGCTTGCTTAGCTTCTGGAAGATGCCCTCATACATTTGGTAGATTTTGTAGACATTTTTCTCTTATATGTCTGTAAAGAAATACCGTGAAGGTCTGCATAATGTCCAAGACAAATAGAGGATCGTAGGTGGATTCATGTTGCTAATTCGAATCACCCAAATGATGATCTTCGTCTGCATAGGAGTCATGCAGACCTCCACACCAGAGTATCCATCCTCCACCATTGTTGTTGCCTGTAAGAGGTACCCACCAACTTCTCTCAGACTCCCTCCTCTTCTTCATTACCTCCACGATTTTAACATCTCCTCAATATTTATATTTCTCAAACCGAACTTAACTTTTGTCTTCTCTGCGAGAGTCATGTGAAGCACTTGCATCCCATCTATTTAACTTTCATGCAAACTTGCTCTTGCATCTATTTAACGATGATGATGATGATTAACGTCTATTAAGACCAATTGGTTTATCGAACCTTAAGAAGGTAAGAGATTACTTTGATTTCTTTAAAATTGTATTTATGTGCTCAAAAAGCATTGAGAGAAGCGTTCTGAGATCACCATAGTTTTGATGACTTAGGAGGTTAGGAAGGTCTGTATTGTAGCAAATATTTTTAAATTGGGATCTAATTTGCGAATAGGCAAGGCAATCTATGAGGAAGTGTTTTCATCTTCGACCCTTTTAGTGTCACAAAGATGTCAGATTCTTTTATCCCACAGTGTTTTGGGAATTGTCCAACGCCCAATTTCACTATATAGCTCGTGAGAGTTTGTTCCTATTTTAGCAATGTTGATTTTCTTCTTTGCAGTTCTCAAAACCGAGAGGTACTTTTTATCTTCTAAATTAGGGTTGACCACCTCCTTGTAGTATCTTAGTTTCCTTTTATCCTCTAATTCTTTATCACACCACAGATTCTCCTTAAATTTAGAAGTGATAATATTTGCAATATTATCAGTATTCTGCATGATGGCTTCTTCTTGTACTCCCAAATGATTTAGCCAAGATTTGGCATCTTTATGCCATCCACGCTTGAGCCGTTGGTGGTTTTGGCTAAAGTTTGAAGCAATTTTGGGGAGCCTCTTGTCGTCCATGTTGTTTATCATGCAACCTTGCTCTTGCATTTAGAGAAGCATTTAGAGAATAATGTTTGTCCTTTCATTCTTCAAATGACAACATGAACATTAATGCACTTCAGAAAATGTGTCACACATATCGCTTCATTAACTTGGCATGCTTAAATATACACCACTTGGAACTTCTATCTCCGGTCAAACAATAAAGAGTGTGTCTTGTCTGCATTGAAATTTCTAGTCTCTAGGACATCCTCTGGAATAGCTGCACAAGTATAAGAATTCTTTGAATCAAAAAGACAGACTTTACAATTGGCATTCCAAGGATTCTGTGCACTTCACCTGATTCAACGTCATTTTCAGACTCACAAGGCCAATTTACTGCAATTTGTTTCTCGTCCTCAAACTTCCTGCTAAGACTCAATCCCGCAATCGTTCGTGATCGGGCTCCCCATCCTCGGCTTTAGGGGTTTGAATATCTTCGGGTGTTGCACGGGAAAATCATCCTCAGCCTTGGTCTTCTTCATCTGCACTGTAATTGCCAGTCTCGATTCCTTCAACAAAGCCACCATGGCATTGAGGATAGACCAGCCTGCTTGCACTATGAGTGACCTCCTCCTATTGATTTTATACATGCATACATTTCACCTATCTTTCATCTCTATCTTCGAAGAAAATGTGACAGTCTGGCACAAATAATAGCGAATGATTACTAAATATTGTCCACAGCAACAGTAGCACAAAGAACTCTGTGTACTGTGCCCACAGATGGACAGTTTCATATGTATCGCCCATCACTTCTCTTTGAAATTCCACACATAGATCTCAGACTAAAGACAAATTTTCAATGATGATCCATTTTGAGGCAACCCTGATAACGATAATCAGAATAAAAATGGCACATGCTTTTATTCTTCAACAATAGTCACGCATTGTGTATCTTGATTAACAGCTGCAACACACCACACTTTATTTGATCTTCATTTTCTGTGGTCTCATGGCACTGCACCATATATAATATTGTGTGTTCTATTTCATATAGAAGATCTACACTTGATCGCCTGCACTTTAGCTCTTTCAAATCGATGTTCTTCACGAATTTTTAAATGGCGAGAGCCGCAACAATAACTTCTTTCTTCTCTTCACATGTGAAACCCATATGATGAATGCAATTATACTTATAATCTCCTTCAATGTGACAAATAAGCTTATATTCCAATGATTTCACAATAATATCACAATATTGTGATAACTCTCTACATCTCACATCTTGTTCTCCAACAAATCCTCTTCGACGCTTTAACCTCACTCTTCCTCTTGTTGGTTGCTCTCTGAATAGCATGCAAATAGCAGAGTGCTACTCCACAGCCTCTCATGCCTTCTCTTCTCACCTTGGGCCTGATACCAAATGATGGCAACGACAAAATACAAAATACATATACACACATACAAAGCAAGGGACACCAAGAGTATATGCTCCAAAAACCCCCGAAGGGGGAAATTCCATTAATATTAAAACATTCCCATGTATGTTTCTATTGTACAAATGGTCCCTTTATATAACTATAGGTGAACATAACAGCTATGTTAAAATCAGATATTTAGTTCAAACCATCTCCATAACTATATCCAAAATATCTCCATGAATCTCTCAATAGATCTCCATCCCTAACTTCTCTCATTTCTCCTCATCTCTCATTCTCACATAAACTTCTTGAATTTGTCTACATTATTACAAATCCAGCATATTATTTAGACATTATTCATGATCACAAGTAGGAGTTATTCCTTCATACTCCCCCTTCACAAATACTCATGATCCAATCATTTCTCTCTTTCATTGGTCCTTTGAACTGGTCTCATCTTCATCTTCATCTTCGATGTTCTACGTTTTTTGGTCTTCTTCATTTTTCATTCTCAATCTTCTTCATTTTTCATCTTGTACCTGCAAAACATAAACATTGTTGAAGTCCATATAAAAAAGTTACCATCCACCGAAATACATGGGTTGCCAGCCGTTGTATCCACTAGTTCTCTCCCATGCTACCTCCCTTTATGACATTCTTAGACAACCTCCCACCCGCATCTCCTCCCCCCCCCTCCTTATGCCACCTTTTCTCTGAGTGAGACATTAGGAGAGCAGTCAAAGCTATGAGTACCGACAGAGTAGTAGATGAGGAAGGGCTTCAAACCGATTTCCTTAAACATGGCGTCCAGTCTCTTGAATCTTATATTGTTGATTTATTTAACTATGTGGTATGTTCAAGCTTCCCTGACTCCTAGACAAGACACATTGTTTATCTGATATAGAAATCAGGGTGTAGTTCCGATCCGAACAACTACCAAAGCATCATGGTGGGTCAAACATTCTCCAAGATCTACACCACAATCTTACACCAGTGGCTCTCTGAGGAACCAGAGAGTAGACATCTCTGGGCTAGAGGACAAGCAAGTTTCCGCCCAGACCACCAGACGATTGATCACATCTTCACACTTCAGGCCATTATTGAGGAGGCTCATCATTGCTCTTCGAAGGTCTACAGTTGCTTTGTAGACTTCCGAAAAGCATTTGCCACAGTTCTGAGGGAGGCATTATTCCAAAGGCTCCACGACATTGGCATCTTTAAGACCCTCTTGGCAGCCATCATGAGGTCGTACAAGTCAATTTCGGGACGCCTCGGGATGCATACGGTCTTTCCGACTTCATCCAGAGTACCATTGAGGTAAAACAGGGATGCCCCCTCTCACCGACCCTCTTCAGGATCTATATTGATGAGCTCAAGTCCTTCCTCCATGAGCACATCCAAGAGAGGGATGGTTGTCTTCTACATCAGAGGTTGATTTCCCTGCTCCTATTCGCTGACAACTTGGTCTTGTTGGCCTCTACCCTTGAGGGTTTGCAGAGACAGATCAATGCACTAGCCAGTTCTTGTGACCTTTGACAGCTGACAATCAACCTATGTAAAACCAAGGTTTTGATCTTCAATGCATCAAAGAGCTCTCTTACTGACTTACATTTCTACTACCGAGGGGCAAAGATTGAGATCACCACGGCTTACACTTACCTCGGAGTACAATTCATGGGATCTTGTTTCAATATGCGATGGGCCCTTCAGCCTCGACTCAGTAAAGGGTACGGTTCACTGGCCCTCATCGAGAGACAGTGCTTCCTGGGTCAGTTTCAAGACATCTCATCCAAACTCTACCTCGTGGGTGCGATTATCAGACCCACAGTTCTATATGGCTCCGAGATTTGGGGGCCGAGCTTGTCACAGATAAATTGGGCCAATATGGAGAGAGTGCAGACCCTACTTCTCAGGCGCATCATCTGCTGCAAGTGGAAGGTTCCGCAACACATTATTCAGGCAGAGTTCTATGTCCACCCATTCCACCTCGAGGTCATTTTCCGCTTTGTCTCTTTCCTTCATAGAGTTGAGTCTTTCAAAGTCTGCCACCGAGAGAGAGTGGTCCCTGCTATGACAGAATCTGTACTTGTTCAAAGGCCTCCACAAGATCACAATCTTGTGTAACAATTGGAAGAATCTACCATTGTCACATTGTCACCTAAGTAGAGACTTCCCTCATTTGCAACATAATATAGACAATTACCAAGCTATGAAGCTCAAAATGATCTCTCAGACACTAGATGATCAATAAATGCATTGGCTGTTGTAAATTACAGCAGTAAACAAGTTGTACAACAGCAATTAATATATTGCAACTGCAGCAAGAAAAAGTACTCATAAATGCAGAAAATCGGCATGAAAATTAGGCCTTCAACATGTACAATATTGTCCAATTGCTAGATGAAATTTATGAGTAGCTTAAGCCACTTTTCCAAGTGTGTATGCAGCAAATTAAAGTAAATTTCAGTGGCTGTAGCAAACTTTTGTAACAGCAGCAAATAATAACATTTGTTTGCTAAGATTAGGGTTAGAGAAGTTAGTAGGATAGTTGAGAGAAAGAGAATATTAATTTTAAATGCTACTTTCACCACAAGAACAACTCTAGACTAGTGTCGTTGTCCTCTAGGGCTTATGGAGTCAAACATGCATAACCTTGAAGATTGAACTAGATGAATGAGAAGGATTAGGTGTAAACCCTAAGGTGCAAACACTCTTGGGCCTTAGGACTAGACCTTGAAGAACATGGTTCCTAAGGTGCAAACACTCTTGGGCCCTAAGTGTCGTTTTCCTTCTTCTTATTCCACTAGGTCAAGGATCCAAGACCAAGGTTGAAACCTAAGGTGCAAACACTTTTGGGCCTTAGGCTCTTAACCCTAGTAAAGAATGCTTTCACAAAACTTGGACAATAAAACTTTGTGAAGGAGAGAAGCACTTATGTCTCCTTCCTAGGGTTTCAACAAGACAAAGAAACTTGCAACAAGATAGTAATTAACACCTTAAACATTAGCACAAGACATGAAATTGCATAAATTACTTACTTCTCCAAGTTGCTAGACCATCCAAAACCTTAGTTGCAGAAATAAATCTTCCAAGAATGCAAGCACATCCACAAAAGATCCTTCTCCAAAGTAGCACATGAGAACAAGAGACAAAGAGAGAGAAATAGCGACCTTTTTAGAGTTGCACTCCCACAAGTGGGAGTCGAAATGATGATGAAAATGAGTGGAGTGCTAGCCTTATTTATAAGGAAAACCCTAGCACTCCAAAAGTCGCAATAATGAAAAGTTGTGTCTCCTAAGTGGGGCCAACCCTCATATTTTCCTTTACAAATGATAAATATGCAAAAATAATACAAAATTGCCACACAAGTGGTGATGTCATTCCCTCAATGGGTTATGAGGGCCTCTCCAAGGCCATGTGTCATTGTTTGAGGTGCTAAGGAGGTGTAAGCATGCTACATCCTCTCTCAAAGTCATCATTGGCGTCCAAGTGGCAGCAAACCCCATCATCTCCATCAAACCCTAGCATGACGTCATCACCTAAAAGCCCAGAGTCCAAGGTGCAAGGGGTGTAGAGCCCATGGGGTGGGCTTTCTACCCATCTCTGTGCCACCATGACCAAATCTGTCAAAATCAAGCCCATATGTCCATCGTCCAAGGTCCTGAAGATGTGGGAGTCCATCTCTAAATGTGTCAAGTCACTGGGTGACTCACTGCTCTACATCACACGTGCCAAATCCTGCAATAAAGGCACAACGTCTTGGGTGAAAGCCTGGGGCGTCCTTCAAAGAACCATGTCAGGGGAATCCAAATCAAAACAGAATATGAAATCAAGTAAGCCAATGTTCATAAGATATACTAGTCCTTGAATCATGCAAAGTAAGTCGTTACTTGAGATACAATCCACATGAATAATTCACTTCAGTGTCCCCTTCAAGTATCACACTGGCTCAGGACTTTATGTAAGTTGGCAAGCTTGAATATGGGAGGGCATTCATCAAACCCCATTAGGTGTGCAACCAAAACAGTGAAAGAAAAGACCCAACTAGAGGGACAGGTCTCGAGGGAAACAATGAAAGAAAAGAACCCTTCAAGAGTAAGTGTGATAGTGGTACGTATTGGGCTTACTTCATGGCTTATGGTGTCATTTAATCCATTTCTATGAGCACCTTTGTGGAGGGTGTGCTTGCTCTTGAGTTACTACTTTCTAAGCGTTATTTTTTCCAAACCCCTTTATCTGCCTTTTTATTTGACCTCTTATCATATTTGCAAGTCCCCTTTTATAAGGTATTAAGCTATAGCATCACTGCTTGGGACTGGGGCGAGCACGGAAAGAGTAGAGCTCAAGTTTGGACTAGCTTTTGAGAGTCCTTTTCCTATCATTCCTTTCTTTCTTTAGCATCATTCTTTTATTCTTTTAGCAGCAGTTGCAATCAACCTTTGGGCCTTCAGCCCCTCTTCTCATGAGAGAATGGACCATGACCCATTACCAAAGTTTAGTACACTGCGACAGGCTCTGGGATGGAAGGTGTTAAGTATGGTGGGGAACATAACATTACCCTTGTGAGGGCCCCCCAGTAGTACCCCTTTTCCTTGGGCCGTGACAACACCAGACTAGGGCACAAAAATTGGCCACCAAGGTGAAACAAGGCAACAAACATAACTTCTTGAGCCAGTGATCCATTATCCAACTTCAACCAATGATCCTCATCCACATGCCTAGTAAATTAAGCACAACACATCGCATGAAAAAAGGACAAACATACCTCATGGCGACGCTAGCTTGCCATCTCCCATACACTAAGCTGACTAGATGTAATGAGCTTAGTTGATCTGTAGTAGAAAAAGGCAATCTGAGGGGGCTTGTTGGGTTGTTGTCTATGGACATGTTGATCATCATCATGGTCGGGATTGTTATCGCTCAGTTTGTAGGATAGGTTTAAGTAGCTTGAAGACAAGGCTCAAACTGGCGTAACAGGAGCTTCCCCACCCACTGTCACCTCGATGGGGAGCTCTTTCTATTCTGGGTGGCTAATCCCAAGGGAGACGTCCCTAGTAATCTGGGGTTCTGAAGGAAAAGGATCAAGGGTTTAAGGCTCAAAGGTTAAGGTAAGCTTTCCCTTCACAGATTACTGCCAAAAGGATAGTCAAAGAGAAGATATTCCACTGAAAGGGCACCTGCTTGCGAAACAAGGCAAATAAAACTAAAAGAATGTGCTGCAGTGGTTAGTACTTCAAAATATCAATGACTATCTTTAATAGATATGAGCAATAATGAATGTAATTATTGACGAAGTCAATGATTGCAATTAAAGACAAAGGCTTATAATACTTCTTTAATAAATACAAAAGGATACTTGCATTCAATGTGTAAAATCAAATCTTTGTATATCACAATGCAAATAAATGTGCTCATACACCAATATTGTTACTGCGTCACTATGCTACTAGGGTGACGTCAAGCTTGTTCTAGGTTAGTTTTGTTGGGCAAGGAGGTAGACGTTTTGCACTCTAAACCAATGAAAATATGCTACACATCAATGCCAAGTGCTAGGTGACAAGATCACAACGTTTTAAGCTAAACAAGAGATCAAATTAAGTGTGACGTCACTAGCTAGTTAGGGTTAGGTTAGCTAGACAAAGAGGTGGACGTTTGGCTAAATTGACCAATGAAATTACTTAATACCTCTA
>JASDQU010372561.1:0-15850 GCA_032191745.1 Picea mariana
AGTTTTTTCAATATTTCTTTCACTTTTTGGGCCCTAAATCTAAATCTAACTTAGATTAGTTTACTCATTCTTTAAATTAGTTTATTCTTTTGTCCATAATATTGTTAGTTTAGTTTCTATTTCATTTCATTAATTTGTTATAATCTAAGCTACCCTCTTTGGCCAATATTGGAAGTCTTTCCACCACCTTGGCCATTGAAGTGGTGTTTCATTTTCAAGTTTTATTCATTTGCTTTAAAAAATCCAATATAATAATCATAAGTATTAATAGTGCTAAGATAGTTTATGCCTGAGCAGTCGACCAGGAGCCGGTCTAGTCCTCCTAGAGGACACAAGACTAAATGCCCTGTTTTTCTGTGCAATTATATCTTAGTAGTATTAATCTCACTTGTCGACACCTTGGGGGAGTCATCCCCAAAATCTCCTTGGCTTAAGGGAAACTAATACTTTTGTGTTGATTTATGCTTAATGGTAAAATTATCTAGTTAGTAATCACACATAGTTTCCTTTTTAAGTTTATCTCATATGCTCATAATCTCATGCTTAATGGTTGAATGATTTAATATGTTCTTCAAATGATAGATCTTGAGTTACATTAATCATTTATCTTGCTTATAACCTTAGCATATGTAATCTAGTTTCTTGATTTGAGATCATAAGCTTAACTTGTTAAATCTTTACCTTTTTCATGCTTACACTTTTCATATGGTTTAACAATCTAATATACATGGGTGATGATGGATCTTAAATTCTAAGTTAAATGTCTACAATGTTGATGTGATGCTAATGTGCTTAATATTCTTCTATCTCTTGTGGCATAACCTCACATCTTAAGTCATTTTATTTCTAGATCTACTTTCTAAAGCACTCTTTAAAATTTAAGTTATCTTGTTTCATGGTTATCTATTCATACATATAACTTAAATTTTCTTTCATGCAAGTTTAATTTTCTGTTTCATATAGCAAGTTGTTCTTGCTCATATCTCACACTTTACTTGCAATTTTTATGTAAAATGGTGCATGGTTAATTGACATATCTTTTACATCATTTCTATACAAGTTTTATGTGGTAATTTCTTTTACTTTCAAGCTATTTAACACACTTTTATAAGCAATTTTGCTCACGTCCATACCCTTAAACRCTCATTTTTAAGCACCTAAAACTTGTCTAAAATACACCCAACACATCTAAAGACCTACCCGAGGGTCATAATAACACTTAGGAACATTTTTAGGGGCTTCATTCAGCCATCTCCACCATCTAAAACGGGTGGGAGGAAAACAACGGAGGGTAGTGGCGGGGGACCATCCCGTGGTTTCGTTGGGGAGATCCTTTCCAGGAAGTACTCCTACTATCATGTCTGACCTTGGAAGCTAGGGTAAGGCATCATTAGCCTTACTATATTGAGCACTGGGTAGTCATTTGGCCAAGGGAGGAGGAAGTTTGAAGCACACATCTAGTTTAGGGGGAAAGGGAAATAAAATTAATCAAATCTTTAAGAAACTCCTTAAACACATAGTTGCATAGATCACCTTTGTATGTTTGGGGTAGATGTATTTATAGGAACACATCATTGGTGATAATATTTTCATTGTATTATCTATCTCATATGCAACTTGATGGTTAATATTTCTTATGTCTAAGTGATTGTTTGAGTGTATATTGAAATATCTTGTTTATTGATTGTTGTGGTGTGAATCAAGAAAGTGTTGACTATCCCACTTGGGGAGGCATCACTTTCTTTGATTCTTAAGTGATTTTTGTGGTGGCCAATGAAGGCAGTCCAATAGAGTAAGTGCTATTGGGGCATGCTTGGCAAATTTTTGAACACCTACACTTCTTTGTATCTTTGTATATTGTGTATCTTGGTAAATGGTGTAATCATTTGAAACACTTAGATTTCCTTTGTATAATTGTAATTTGTGGTTTGGGGTAGTTTAACTTGTTTCACTTGTAATACATTTCATAATAAACCACCCTCAAACTTAGTTGACCCCATTGCCCAACCTTAGGCACTAGTCTTAGTTGACTTAGGGAAAGGGTTGATTTACATTTAGATTAAGACTTGCACTTTGCATTTGTTGCTTGATCATCTTAGGCTAGTTCTCCCCTTTGGCCTATAATAAATTAAAACTAACTCCTAGAACACTAAAACTAAAATTAATCTAGTAATTAGGGACAACCCTCCTTGGCTTCCCTAGGGTGAGCCTAGAAGGAAGAGGTTCCAGTCAAGGTGATAGTGTGGAATTGGAACCTAGACATTGTGTCTCCGAGGACACACTAAGTGAGTTGGACTTAGCTCACGCTAGCAAGTGTGTATAAGGACAACAACACCCTCCACACAGGTCGCCTTGAAATTCAACCACGATCATCTTGGCCTCTGGTGGACTTATACATTTTAAAAGCACACCCAGGGGGTCTTTCCAATATAATATTTGATCAATCAGGCAGTATCTGACTTCCTTGAGCTTCAGATCTCTTGCTTTGCTTCTTTGCAGGCCATTTGGAGGCCGCAACTCCTGTAGAAAGTATATGACATCCTTATACCAAGGACATCGAGCCAATGGGGGCTCCCTTTGAGGGTCTATGTCAGACAATTGATCCTGTTGAATACCTGAGCATTCGTTGATGAAATTTATCCCCAAATCTTGGCAGTTTGCTTCAGCCAACAGCTTGGCTAAGCCTTGTCCTTCGATCAATTTGGTGGTTCTTATTTCCAGGTCAAACTCTAGGATTTTGGATATCCATTTACTCCTTCTCCCATCTATGTCAGGCTGAATAAGAATGTCTTTAACAGTAGCCAAGGGGACATAGGCGATGATTTTTTACTGCAGGATGTAGGTTCTAAAGGCTTTGAGAGATTTCAATAGAGCATAAGTCTGCTTCTCCATAGTGTCATACCTGACTTCGACATATCTCAAGGCTCGACTGAAATAAGCAATAGGATGTTCTAGCCCATTGTCATTTGTCTGTAATAGAAAAACAACCACTGTGTCAGGTGAGGCAAAGGAGAAAATAAGAAAATCCTTTGAGTAGTCGGGACTGATAAGCACAGGAGCTTCAGTCGGGGATTTCTTGATTTTCTCAAAGGAATGTCAGGATTTAGGGGTCCACCTTACTTCATTATCTTTCTTTAACATGGTTTTTATAAGCTTTACCTCCTCGGCAAAGTTAGGCACAAACCTCCTCAAAAAATTAATTTTACCGAGAAAAGATTGGACCTCCTTCTTGGACCTTGGGATTGATAAGGCTTGTATTGCCTCAACTCTGTTGGGGTCAATCTTGACTCCTTCTGCTGATACTATGTGGCCTAGTAGCTTTCCCTCCTTCATGGCGAATAGAGATTTCTTGGGGTTTAATGAAATGCCAAACTTTCTGCATTTTAGGAAAACTTTCTTGAGATGACAACAATGTTCTTTATCAGATTTTGAAAACACTGTGATGTCATCCAGATAAATGACCATGAATTTATCATTTTCCCCAACGAAAGCTATGTCCATGGCACGCTGGAATGTCGCCCCTGCATTCATTAGTCTGAATGGCATCTTGGCATACATGAATGTGCCCCATGGAGTGGTGAATGTTGTCTTTTCCCTGTCTTCAGGCAAAAAAGAGACCTGATTGTAGCCAGAGAAACCATCAATCATGGACATCCTAGAAGCTCATGTCACCCTCTGCAGTATATGTTCCATCTTTGGCAAGGGGTATTTATCCTTCCATGAGCTCCTGTTCAGGTTTCTGAAGTCTACACAGAGTCGGATCTCTCCACTTTTTTTTCTTACTGGCACCAAATTGGCTACCCACTCTGAATATCTCAGTGGAACAATGATCTGGGCTTGAAGCAGCTTCTTCACTTCCCTCTCCATGATAGGCATCAACATGGGATTGATCTGTCTCAGCTTCTTCCTGAATGGCTTCGCCTCCTCCTTTAATGGAATTTTATGCTCGATGACAGAGGTGTCATAGGTTTTGAGGTCTTCATAAGTCCAGGCAAACACATCAGAAAATTCCCTCAAAATTTCTATATATTCAGACCTCTGCTCCTTTTTCAGACTTCTTGACAATTTGACAAACTTGGGCTCATTCTCGGTCCCAATGTTGCACTAAATAGTACCAGTGTCATCCTCCAAGATTTCTCCCTTTAACGATACATCATCTCTATGAAAGATCCTTTCCAAAGGAACTAGTCCTCTTGGGATATGATTGTTGGGCAGTTGTACAATGTCACGCTCTGCAATATTATTTAGAAAATTACCCCCATCAAGATTTTCTTCAGAGATAGAGTCTTGGTCAATATGCATCTCTGAAAATTCTTCGACAGTCTCCATGAACTTCTTGATCTCAAGATCATCCTCAAACACCTTCCAATGCTTGACATTGTCAGGTATGGAGGGCCTGTATTTTACTTCTACATCGTACCTCAGTTTGGGCGGCAAGGGTACCTTGAAAATGCTTGCTGATGTAGCCAAGGAATCTGCCATTGTGTTTTCTTCTCTTGGGATGAAAGAAATGTTGAACGCTGAGAAGAAACTGTCAATCAGGTCCCATACCTCATTTCTATAACTCCTGAGTCGAGGATGCTTAGCCTGATAAGCACGTCTGACCTGCTGGACTACCAACTTGGCATCTCTGAACATTGTTACCTCTTGAATTCCCATTTCCCTTACGGCTCTTAGTCCTAGGATAAGAGCTTCATACTCTGCCACATTGTTGGTAGCTTCAAATTCTAGTTTATATGACAGGGATATGGTCTCCTGAGCAGGTGACACAAAAACCACCCCAACTCCAGTGCCTTCTCAGGAAGAGGATCCATCAAAGAACATTTTCCAGACAGGGGTAATGGAGGGAGGAAACTTAGAGGAAATGGTGGGCTGCTTTCTGAGTCTAAGAGGGGGTTCGGGAGAATGGGTGAGTTGAAGCACATTGGAACCTAAATCAGTGTCTAAGGTGAAAATGGGATGGTTGGTAGGGTTGGCCTCGTCATTGATTATATAGGCCAATTGGGCTTCCCTGTATAGTATTCTATGCTCTCCTCCAAACACTGGGATAGTAGCATATGTGAGGTCCATCTGCAAGGTTCCCCCCAGTCTTTTTATCCAAGATCTTGATAATAGCATACCGAACTTGGGGGGGACATCAGCTACTACAATATCCATGACCACACTCTTCATGGGTAGTTGGAACAAGGTAACAACCAAGTCTTTAATAACTCCAAGGCACTGAACTCTCCTGGAGTCAAAGGAATAGAGGTCATGATAGGCTCAGGTGACTTCTAGTCCTAACTCTTCCATGACAGTTTTGGGCATGAGGTTGTGAGAAGCCCCCAAGTCCATCAAGAAATTGTGTAGTACCTTGTCATGTATGTTCAAGGAGGTGTAGATGGGAGGGGATGAGTCATCTCTATATTCCACCATGGGGCCTAGGACGACAACTAGCTTTTCATCTTGGAGGTTTATGAAGTCTTTAGGAAGGCTTGAAGCTTTAGACTGTAAAAGCTCAGCAAAGAATTTTTTGAATTTGTCATGTTTAATCAGCTTAGTGAGGGGCACAGGGATTCTGATCTTTTGGATCTCATGCTCGAAGTTAAAAGAATATGTAGGATTTGGAATTTCTTTTATTTTAGGAACCTGATTATGGACAATGGGAGAGAGGGGTTGGGCCTTCTTATTTCTGTGACCATCTGTTGTTGCGTTAGCAGGCCTTTCTTCTCTAGTGGACTGCTCGGGGATATCAGGTGTTGTTGTCCTCTTGTCGGACCTCATGTTATACCTGCCTCAGCCGCCGCTAACCTTGTCTCCCTTGCTCAGTTCATTTAGTTGACTATCCATGAGAGACTCCTCGTAAGATGTTTGGGTGAGATGAGGAAAAGGAGGAGTGTCTTCTAAGCAGTGGATTTCAGGGTCAAGATCATATGTTTCTCTTTCTTCCTCATCGACCACCAAGTTGTTCTGGAAAGGAGCCTGAATTATCTGGTCT
Organism: Picea mariana; assembly: GCA_032191745.1. Taxonomy (NCBI): domain Eukaryota; kingdom Viridiplantae; phylum Streptophyta; class Pinopsida; order Pinales; family Pinaceae; genus Picea; species Picea mariana. Next base: position 5,978 of record JASDQU010372561.1, read on the forward strand.
TCTCTGTCTTTGTCTCTTTGTTCCCTCGGGAAGACCCGTGGCCCATGGTTATCAGATCGTCTGAAACCTTTATTATCAGCGTTCTGGGGATTTCTGTACATGGGCTTCCCTTCTAATTCCAACCTTTCTATCTTGGCAGCAAGTGATTTTAGCGTTCTAGCTGTCTCATCTACCTGAAGGGGCAGGGGAGAAGAACTGGATGAGGTAGCTTCAGGCCTTTGCCTGGACATGTTCCTACCAGTAGCATTCCTGAGTCGGTCAACAACCAATATATTAGACTCTAATTTTGTTAGCACTCGGTAAATTTCCTAGAGAATGAAAAAGAAGAAATTTACTAAGGTAACCTTAAACAACCACTTTAGAGCTGGGATGTATCCCTTCCATCTCCAGAGAGGGATCTCTCTGTATGATTTAGATTTGTTAATTTGCATATATTAGGCTAGTTAAAGAAATCGTTGGTTTTTTTGTAAAGGGTTGTAAAGTTGGTTGAGACAAACTACACGTCTATTGGGCTATGGGGTCTGTTTAAATCAAATCTGAGAAATAACCAAAAACACCAAAGAAGTTTTCCATAGGGTGAGGTAATACATTCACTGGATCTTTAATATTTAAAATGATGAATGGAAGAACAGATGAGGAAAATAACTTCAATTAACAAGCAGTTAAGAATTTCTTAATTGAAGATATTTAGAAGATAAACATTTAAATCTCTAGAATCGGAAATAGGGTATCAGAGATAAATCCTACAACATAATGCTATTCATGAAGATTAGATTTCAGACAACAAAATGAAATACGGAGAAAGAAAACATTAACTCAGGGAAACACATCACCAGTGAACATACGCAAGAATCCTGTAAAACACCTCTTCTTTATTAATGGTGGATCTCTTCAAAAATGATACATCTTGATAGCAGTCGGGTGTGCAAATCAACAACCCCTCAATATATCAAAAAATGGAGTATTTATAAAACAAAATACATACACTCCTGTCATAACTGATCAGGATGTGCTCATACTATTTTAGGACTACTATCTAACTAATCAAAACTGTTTTGATGATTCATCACAACTGTATACTGAATTTCAAGGGTAGGCCGTTGGCGAGGTTCCTTCGCAACCTCTGCTGACAGGATAGCTGACTGGAAGTGACAGCTCATCTGCTTAGTCTAGTAGATCGCACAGTCCTTCCCATCTGATGTGACCTGGCACTGTGACTTTAAGCAACCTCCGGTACACTTCGTCCATGTCTGTGTATTTGGCAAATGTGGGATTGATGATGAAGATGTACTTAATTTCATGCTGGATACTAATATCCAACTGCAAGGCATCCATGAATGCTCTTCCTGTGATGCTTGTCTGTATACCAACAAACTTAGAACTGTCCCTGGACACTTTAGTCAATTTTTTCTTATAATCAGTGAGGGTCATTAGCTTGTCATTAATGACCTTCATACCAGGTAGGCCCTTTCTTTGCAGAGCATCTATTTTACTGAAGAACCTCTGCACTCCTTGGTCCATGAATTGGATCTTCTCTTCAAGCTGCAGCATGATACCTCTTTTGGTTAGAACTCTTTTCACCTCCAATATGGTCTCGGTCCAGTCTTCGATTTTCAATTCCTCGAGTTCCTCCCGGGTCTTAGAATTCAGGAACCTTATGATTTCATTCGCTTGGGCTGGCATGTCTCCCAGTTTAGTTCTAATTTTCTCCACAGCCTGTTTTCTCCTCTCGAGCAACTCATTCTGTTCGAACATGATTTGAACCATTGGCTAGATTTCATTAATGGATTTAGAAATATGTGTCCACACAAGTTATTTAACCTCAGCCAAGGTATTTTCTGCCACTATCTATTTCTAGAGCTGCTGCAACTCCTTCCTGATCTGCTCATTCACCTATTTTTCTCTAGACAGACTTGTTTGGAAAGAATCCTTTAGCTCTTGGAGATTCTCCACCTCTTTTTTAAGCCTGCTGATTTCTGACTCTTGCAGGTTCATTCTCTCCATAGACTTGGCTATGTCTATAGCTCCTTCTGGGAGGGGTACTGCAGTTGCAGATGGAATGACTGCCACCATTGGTGTTTCTATTGGGATGGAACTCAATGGAATGCCTTCCATTGGCTTTTCCTGCTCTTTCTCCTTGAGTAGTATCTCCATCTCTGCCTCCATCTCCTTTAACTGCACATTCTGCTCCAGGAGTAATTTCAGCATCTCATCTTTTTCACCTTCTTTTTCAGCTATTTCCTTTGTCTGTGGGTCCTCTATTGGAGGGAGCTTCAGCTATTTTCTCAATGAGGCGATGTTGGCATTCTTATTTTTAATCATTTCCTCAACGGACTTGACGTTTGCAGGATCGTAACCTATTTTGAGGACTAGCTCCTCCAGTGTCTTTATCCGATTATCTTTCGTGAAGGAATATATTTTCTCCAGCTTCAGTTGAGTCTGGGCATTGCTCAAAGCCACCCGAAACTTTGATGCAGAAGTTGAAGCGTGGGCCAAAGTATGAAAAATCATTTCTCCCGTTTGCTTGTGTAGATCCATCTAATCTGTCGGATGCACATCCTTTGTTTGAAACTCAAACGTGGCCCTCTTGTAATCAGACATTACCTTGGGATCCGCCACCTGTGCTTGTAGGAATACCATATGCATCCTACCCTTTTCTGTATCAAATGCTGAAAGGAGTCTATGCTGGGAATTTTTGAAAAATATGACTTGATCAGAAAGAGGAACCAGACACATCATTGTTTAAAGGCATCGATCTTAAAACTGACAGCTACTCTTAAAACAACCCCCAACATTTAACTAATTCTGCATCTACCTGTTTTAATTCCATTGGAGTAAATTTGCCGACGAATTTTAAACCTCCTCCAACATGCTCCAGATGTCGAGCAGCTGATATCACATTTAGTTTTCAGTTATTTTGTTGTTCAATTTGTTTGAGGGAGTAATCGACAGGTGTTTATTTTGTAACAATTTTCTATTCTTAGATTGCAGAGTCATGGGCCCGAATCTTTGAAGGCTGGGAGATTTTTTGTTATATATAGTGATGTAAAAAACTTAATGAGGGTTCAACTGCGCTAGAAGGAGAGAGTCAGACCTGGGTGAGAGGTCCATGACCTGTAGCTTTTATTTTTTATTTGTTGGAGCTGAGGGCTGTGTTTTAGCTAGAGAATGTCTCTGTATTTTTTTTAATGAATGATCAGTGATGAACTAAGTTCTTTTACAGGATTCTTGTGCAGTTATATTGGTGGAGTTTTCTCTTTGTTAAATGATTTCACTGTCATATTTTTCCATTTGTTTTCTATTCTTATTATCAGAAGGAGAGTAGTAGGGGCAGAATTTATTATCAGATACTTTGCCTCTCAGCTTCTAATAATCTCTATGTTGATCTTCTAAAAGGCTAGCTTAGGGATTCTTAAGTGCTCCTTTGCCTGTCTTTTTCCTCACCTATTCCTTCCTCAAGCCAAYGCCATCAACACTTAATTCGATCCAGTATTGTTGCTACCTTGCCTTGTGAAAGAGCTTTGTCCATATCTGAGAATTTAATCACCTTGTCTAAACGCAGACCCCATTTGCCCAATGGCCCTCCTTGCTGTCCCAAACTGACATCCCAAAATCAAAAACTCTATATTTTCCTTGCTTCTATAGCTAGCCTAACATCAGTCCTATTGCAAACAAAGTTAAATATCAAAGAGAGATCCCTCTCTGAGTCTTGGAGGGCTAGATCCAAGAATCGAAGCAGTTCGAGGTTACCTCTGTGTTTGCCTCAACAGCCTTAGTAAAATTACAGAGTGCTAACATTTTTGGTGACTCCACTGGGGATCTTCTCCAGAGCTGTACTTCAAGTTCAGATTTGACTTCTGATGGTGAACAGAAGCCAAACGCAAGAAGGCTGTACTATTCACCTAGCGACTCCATTGCTCAAGATCCCGTGCTTCAAAGATCGCAAGCGACTTCACTGCTGAAGAATCCAGATTTCAGAGCCTTGATGAAACTTCAAGATGACAGGGTAAGTGGAAGATCCTATATATTGTAAAGTTGTCAAAGATTTCAGGGATAAGTTAGCAGATTTTCCAAGTGAAGAAGTTTCATTAACAAATGCGTTTCATTGTTGGAAATAAAAAAATGTTCTTCATGAAATTAAAATTCGTGCTCTCGAGATTTTTGCTGAAAGACTTGAAAAAGATATTGAGCTTTTGAAAACTCAGATTCAGTCCTTCAATTTCCAATATCCAAAGGGATTTTATGAGAATCTTACATCTCCAAAACCAAAACATATCATGTCCTCCTTCGATTTGTTGATTGATGATGATCATGTTTTCAAGTATAAGACTGAAATTGGAGATGCATGGTTTGATTTGGAGGATGCAGCTGATCTGCTAGTCATAAAAGATCTAGGAATGAATATCATGCATCATGTTTTCGTTGATCCTATAGCAGATTACATGGAGGTTTATGTTATCTCAAGTTTTCAAACATGTTTTCTCCGTAACAACCAAACATGTCATCAGCTGCCAATACGTATTTCAGTCTTGATTTTCGTCAAACATGATGAGGAAGCCCAATCATGGGATCAGCTGCTAGGTTGGCTTCATTGGCACTTTTTCATTACCTGATCGAAGCAATAACTATTAGATTAGGGTAGGTAGGAGTGTGCCAATAAGCTCATCAGGATGAGAACTTTCTTTTTGTCTCTGCATGGTTTATTTTTAGTTTACAGTTCAGGGGCAGCCAAATGAGCAGCTGGTCGGCGAAACTCAGAGTTCATGGATTCTAAACACCTCTTTCAGAGATATTTTCCCCAGGTGGAGCCTATGTTAGTACCCTATATAATAGGGAATCAACATTCTGAATAATATTTGTCTATTTCAGGCGGATGTGTTAGCTCATGACACATGGCGAAGGCGGAAGAAAGTGCCCGACATTGACCAAGTATAAAACGAGTGTTTGCGCGCAAGTTTCAAAGCAAGTTTCGGTGTATTTTTGGCAAAAATTTGTCAAGTGGTTTGAATGAAATTTTTTTTTACTCTTGTGGGTCAAATGTAAGGTTGGGTTCTATAAATTATTTTGGTGAAAGGAGAAAAAAATTGTTCTCGGCCTGTGTGCAGAGTTTAGTTAGGTTTATCAAATTATGAAAATTTTGGCAAAAGTTATATTGGCCTAGGGCCATCCACTCAAGTGCACTCAACACCGAGAGTCAACACCTATTCAATACACCAACAACAAACACACAAAGCAGCACCATCACAACGCAAATGCCTAACCCCACAGCCCAAGCCTTGAGCTCACTACATAGAACAACCTTCCAACCATCGGCATATAACAATACTCGTTTATGTTTTCCTCTCGTGAATGTGGGATATTTCCCACAGAGAATAAAAAATATATAACACGCTACGTTTAAACCCTATGACAGGTGTTGAAACAAATTAAAAGTGTTCAACGTAGAGGAGGACGCATGCATAAAAGGCAGGTGTCTGATGGTTGTATCAGGTGTTCTTTTGTAGTGAAAAACTAGACAAGAGCATACTAAAAACGACGAAGTCCAAAAGATGGATGAAGTTGTTGGTGTAGTTGATAGTCTTGACCATAATGAAGTCAGCAGTGGTTCGGTTTCCCCTGGTTCTTTTCCATCACGCAGACAGTTCAACAATAAGTAGGGCTCGTCATGATGAAATACACCGCTGGATTGGGAATGACACGAGCCAAGATGAAGTTGGAACAACTTCAATAAATTATGTTGAGCCTGATGCAGCTCTGGCGGGGCGTACAGTGCACTAGAGGGAACTGCGTGGCTAGGAGACAGCTAAATTTTTATCATATTTCAAATCATGTTTTTTACCTTTGGAAGGATCTATAGCTTCTGGAGATACAATGATAGACACCACTAAATTTCAACCAAGTATATATTTATGTAAAGGAAGGCGGGTTGTACAGGTGAAGCAGGTCCTTCTTTCTCGTTCTTCATTGAACCATGATGACGTTTTTGTGTTTGACACCAAGTTAAAAATCTACCAGAACATCCAACATTCAAGAAAGGGCAAAGGCCGGGGATGTGGTCCAATGCATTAAAGATAAGTATCATAAAAGGAGAATGCGAAGTTGAAGTGATTAAGGATTGTTTGATTATGGAAATGTTGGAGGTGTCATTAAACATACGATAGAAGCAACGGAGAAGAATGGCAACCCTCGCGAGCTTGTCCTCTGCATAATGCTTTGTGCTATTGTAAATAGGTTATGTGAGTTGGTGTTTGATTTTTGGACCCAGTGTTGCTTGGAAGATCATGTCAAAAACTGCAAGCCTGAGTACATTTCTAATGTTATATTGAAAATTTATGCAAATCTTGGCGGGCTGGAGAATCTTCCTGGTGAGAGGCGAGTTTCAGAGGGATTGCCCTGTCTTTAGTCCTGAAACTAGCAACGACTATGGGAAATGGTTTATTCCTTATGATGCACAGCGGATCACCAAATCCATGGCAGTAACACACAATGCCTCTCATTAAAAAGAAAAAGAATCTATGCCAAATATATTTTCTACTGTTGAGGTGAAAGGCGGGACAATTCCACCCAGTGATAGCTCCAATTATTAAAATTCTCAGTGGAGGGCTGCTAAAGCTGCTAGCCTGGGTAGCCAGAAAGTTTAGAGTTACTATCCAGATTCATTTGGCAGACCTTTTGACTGTATGCATAACAGTTTAGAGTATGGATATCCAGAATTGATGGCCACGATTGTATCTAGTTTGAAAGATTTTTCTACCTATGGTAGTAGAAAGCCTGATAATCTATTTGTAGCTTCATCAATGTAATTGTTGGGACAAGGGTCACAATTGTTGCCTCATGTTTATGCTAATACGGAGGATTCCCTGCCAACCTAAATCACCTCAGGGCACACAAGTGGTTTACAAATTGAAGGCACCAGTCCTACGATAGACTAAAGTTATTATACAAGTGTCATATTATCATTTGGAAGGATCCCTGCTCATTGGCAAAATATCCCAGCTCTAGTCATTGACTGAAACATGTGGAAAATAGGGAACCTGTCTTCGACTTGGTGTCCACATGTTTAGGTAGCAGTTACACACAGGTGGCAGAGCATCATTGTTTAAAGGCATTGATCTTAAAACTGGCAGCTACTCTTAAAACAACCCCCAGCATTTAACTAATTCTGCATCTACCTGTTTTAATGCCATTGGAGTAAATTTGCCGGCGAATTTTAAACCTCCTCCAACATGCTCCAGATGTCGAGCAGTTGATATCACATTTAGTTTTTATTTATTTTGTTGTTCGATTTGTTTGAGGGAGTAATCGATAAGTGTTTATTTTGTAACAGTTTTCTATTCTTAGATTGCAGAGTCATGAGCCTGAATCTTAGAAGGCTGGGAGATTTTTTGTTATATATAGTGATGTAAAAAACTTAATGAGGGTTCGACTGGGCTGTAAGGAGAGAGTCAGACCTGGGTGAGAGGTCCATGACCTGTAGCTTTTATTTTTTATTTGCTGGAGCTGAGGGCTGTGTTTTAGCCAGAGAATGTCTCTGTAGTTTTTTTAATGAATGATCAGTGATGAACTAAGTTCTTTTACAGGATTCTTGTGCAGTTATATTGGTGGAGTTTTCTCTTTGTTAAATGATTTCACTGTCATCTTTTTCCATTTGTTTTTTGTTCTTATTATCAGAAGGAGAGTAGTAGGGGAAGAATTTATTATCAGATATTCTGCCTCTCAGCTTCTGATAATCTCTATGTTGATCTTCTAAAAGGCTAGCTTAGGGATTCTTAAGTGCTCCTTTGCCTGTCTTTTTCCTCACCTATTCCTTCCTCAAGCCAATGCCATCAACACTTAATTCGATCCACTATTGCTGCTACCTTGCCTTGTGAAAGAGATTTGTCCATATCTGAGAATTTAATCACCTTGTCTAAATGCAGACCCCATTTGCCCAATGGCCCTCCTTGCTGTCCCAAACTGACCATCCCAAAATCAAAAACTATATATTTTCCTTGCTTCTATAGCTAGCCTAACATCAGTCCTATTGCAAATAAATTTAAATCTCAAAGAGAGATCCCTATCTGAGTCTTGGAGGGCTAGATCCAAGACTCGAATCAGTTCGAGGTTACCTCTGTGTTTGCCTCAGTAGCCTTAGGCAAATTACAGAGTGCTAACAACTTCCACGGCTGTATCCTGCATCTGAGCCAGAGTAGTGGCTCTTATTTCCCTCAACAAGAGACAGAAATCAGGATCAAAGGCGCTAGCATAAGTAATCTTCGCAGAGGCTTCAGAGGGTTTTATCTCAGTAGGGATTTTGTTGTACATTTTATTAAATATCTTGGAGAAATCGGAGATGGACTCTCCTTCCTTTCTCTTCAAAGACCCAAACTCTGTCATGTAATACATGAAGTCTTTCTTATCTCCCCACTGTCTTAAAAAGGCATTATCTAAAGCTTCGATCCCATCAATAGATCTAGGAGGAAAGGCCTTAAACCACTTTCTAGCCTCTCCTTGAATATTATGGACAAAAATTCTCATCCATACGTCCGCGTGCATGATGTTATTATCATCTGTGAAACTGTAAAAGGATTCTAATTGCTCTTCTGCAGTTACGTCCCCCTCACTTGTAAACCTGGGCAGCTGTTTGAGGTAACCATCTACTGGGAGGGCGTTGAGAGGCTCTGGTAGCATGAGGGGAGCATACCTAGCGGCTATAATGGCCTCCATTCTGGTCATAGGGGGATTAGCACCCGCCATAGGAATATTAGGTGGAGGAGATCTTGGAGGCGAAGGAGTTCGTGAAGGGGCTACTGGGAATGAGTCCCGAAGTGGAGTGGAGAACAAGAGAGGATTTAAGGTGGAGGCTAATGAACTCAGGTCGGCAGGCGCTCCTCTTTGCACAGGAGTGGTTAAGGTAGGCATAGGGAAATCTCCTATGGTCAAAGGTCTTCATCGATAAACAACTTCAAAGGAGGGGGGAGTGACAAGGATTTCTCCCTCCAATCCTAGATCAGGAGGGGAAAACTTATCAGGAACACTCCCAAAATTTAGGAAGCAGGAAATTTCAGAAAACGGTCTGCTGGGAAGTTGAGGGGAAGAAAATGGAGTTTCTACATAAGGGGATAGAGGATTACCTAGTTCAGCGATGGAAGTTTCTCCTTCAGAGGACTTTCCCTTTATGAGCACCACCTCTGGATTTTCTTTAGGCGTAGCTAGAGGTAGTTGTGGATGAGACCGTGTATGCCTGCCCCTGAAAGCCACACTTAACAGAGCAGGTTCTCCCCTGTGGAGTCGTCACAATGGAGTCTCCAGGTGCAATTTAGCAATCTTGAGAGGCTTTGATAATCCGATGCACCTTCGGATTCAGAGGCTCAATGTTGTTCTACCCAGGGAAAATCTTCAATTTCATCCCCGGCAGCGGCACCATAAATGTTAGCGTCGGAAGTCACTCCTAGATTGCTTGCAGGAGCAGAGACTGACACCCATTAGTTTAATGTCACGATTTGTTTATAAGGGGTGATCAAATGGAGATAATGGCTCAAGGAGGTATCACTCTAACTTAGGGATTGAGTCTGGTACGTCAAGAACAAAGGAGGTCTGGAATCCTAACTTCAGCCAGTGTGTTGATTAAAAGATGAGCAGGGGGAAGACTTAGGAGAAAATGAACGAACAACTCTGGGAAACAGGCTTGCAACGGTTCGTAGGGAAAAAAATCTGAACACAGGATCCTCCTGGTTCGGGGCTTCAAGAAACTGAAAAAAGACTTGACTAGATCCTCCAATTCCAAGTCATTCAGCGTTAAAGGAATCATAGGAACTGATTAGAGGCTCCGTAACTATTACAGTGATCCATTACAACATCATCCTATAATAGCTACAGCTCAACTGGACCCTC
>JASDQU010372561.1:16062-40068 GCA_032191745.1 Picea mariana
TCTGGCTGGTCGAGAACTCAGCATGGCTTCTCTGGAAGAATGGATACATAGGACTCTCTCAAGTAGACCATTCGTCAGGCCCTCCATACTTCGCACTTAATGACTGAGGAGAGGTTTCAACCACCCCTCCTTACCTTCATTTACTCCAAGCAAGAAATAGTATGGAGGTCAGATCTGGTGGTGCTTGGAGACCACGATGATCCCCCCTGTAACTGAATTTGGTGCTTCAGCTTCCTTTTCACATCTACCCCCCCTTTTCCAAGTGCCCATGGGCTGTAACCACGTTCTTATTCCCATGGCGCTTTTCAGCGTTCGCAAGTATGTAGGGGTTTCTCCTTGCTCCTCAAAATCACGATGAGGGATATGCCGAGATGGCTCGATCAGGTGCCACGCGTCTTTCAAATCCGACGGTTCAGAGTTCACCCGATGTTGTTGTGGGCCCCAGGTTTTGGACGCTCTTGTCACTTCGCGCGTCGGGGTATGAGGGAGTTGTTTCTTGAGCTTCGAAATCGCGATGGGTGAGAAGGCGGGAAGCCTAATCATGTGCCAGGTGTCCTCTTTATATGGATGGTTCCGATCACCTCGGCAAGAATGTAGGCCCAAGTTCGGGATGCCTTCGGGACTTCGCGCGTCGGGGTATGAGGGAGATGTTTCTTGTGCTTTGAAATCGCGATGGGTGAGAAGGCGGGAATCCTAATCATGCACCAGGTGTCCTCTTTAGATGGATGGTTCCGATCACCTCGGCAAGAATGTGGGCCCAAGTCCGGGATTCCTTCAGCACTTCGCAACTCGTGAATCCTAACACCAAAACTCCAGGACTTCTCGCGGCGAGATCCCAAGGTTTCGTGCCATCTGTATTCCACCCGCCAGCTCCGCTATGGCCCCCACTGCCTCCAGCTGTTGAGATATCTCTCCTCATAGCATCACGATTCCCGCGCTCAAATTCTCGAGCCTTTTCTTGCGAGGCCCCGATACGCGATCCCTCGTGCATCTCCAACGACTATTCACCTTTTCGCTTCTCGCGTCCTCGCGACTTGGGATACCCAATGTTTGGGCTCTCACCCTGTGAACTCCCGAGTTCGCAAGATCACCGATCTTGGATGATGTCGATGACGCTTTTCTCGCTCGCTTGACTTAGGCCCGAAACGGATTTCTTCATGTGTTGCGCTTAGGCACTTATCGCACGATCAAGTAGACTTGTGTACCTTTGGGACCCGATACCAAAATTGTTGCTAACACTACCTAGACTAGTCTATCCTATCCTAGCCTTACCCATCCTACTCTACCTATCCTAGCCTACTCTATTCTATCCTAGCCTAGCCTAGCCTACTATACCTAGCCTAGCCTAATCTATCCTACTATACCTAGCCTACTCTACCTAGCCTAGCCTAGCCTAGCCTACTCTATCATATCCTAACCTACTCTACCTAGCCTAGTCTAGCCTAGCCTACTCTATCTAGCCTAGCCTAGCCTAGCCTACTCTACATAGCCTAGCCTACTCTATCCATTCCTAGCCTACTCTACCTTGCCTAGCCTACTCTATACTAGCATAGCCTAGCGTAGCATACTCTACCTAGCCTAGCCTAAACTACTCTACCCCGCCTAGCCTACTCTAGCCTACTCTACCTTAGCCTAGCCTACTCTATCCTAACCTAGCCTAGCCTAGCCCACTCTATCCTAGCCTACTTTACCTAGCCTAGCCTACTTTATCCTAGCCTAGCCTACTTTATCCTAGCCAACTCTACCTACCCTAGCCTACTCTACCTAGCCTAGCCTATCCTGGTCTAGCCTTCTCTACCTAGCCTACTCTATCCTAGCCTACTCTACCTAACCTCACGTACTCTACCTAGCCTAGCCTACCATATCTTAGCCTAGTCTACTCTACCTAACCTACTACCTTGCCTTGCCTAACCTAGCCTAGCCTACTCTACCTTGCCTTGCCTAACCTAGCCTAGACTACTCTACCTAGACTAGCCTACTCTATCTAGCTTAGACTACTCTATCCTAGCCTAGCCTACTCTACCTAGCCTAGCCTACTCTAGCCTACTCTACCTAGCCTAGCCTAGTCTAGTCTAGACTACTCTACCTATAGCCTAGCCTAGCCTAGCCTATTCTATCCTGGCCTACTCTACCTAGCCTCGCTTACTCTATCCTAGCCTACTCTACCTAGCCTAGCCTTGCCTAGCCTAATCGCTCCTAGCCTAGCCTACTCTATCTAGCCTAGACTAGCCTAGCCTACTCTACCTAGTCTAGCATGGTCGAGCCTAGACTACTCTAACTAGCCTAGCCTACTCTACCTAGTCTAGCATGGTCGAGCCTAGACTACTCTAACTAGCCTAGCCTACTCTATCCTATCCTATCCTAGTCTATCCTACTCTAGCCTACTCTACTTAGCCTACTCTATCTAGCCTAGACTAGCCTAGCCTACTCTACCTAGCCTACTCTATCCTATCCTATCCTAGCCTACTCTACCTAGCCTAGCCTATTCTAGTCTACTCTAGCCTACTCTACCTANCTAGACTACTCTAACTAGCCTAGCCTACTCTATCCTATCCTATCCTAGTCTATCCTACTCTAGCCTACTCTACTTAGCCTACTCTATCTAGCCTAGACTAGCCTAGCCTACTCTACCTAGCCTACTCTATCCTATCCTATCCTAGCCTACTCTACCTAGCCTAGCCTACTCTAGTCTACTCTAGCCTACTCTACCTAGCCTACTCTATCCTATCCTATCCTAGCCTAGCCTACTCTACCTAGCCTAGCCTAATCGATCCGACACTACCTAGCGTACTCTACCTAGCTTAGCCTAGCCTAGACTACTCTACCTAGCATAGTCTATCCTCTCCTAGCCTAGCCTACTAGCCTACTCTACCTAGCCTAGCCTACTCTAGCCAACTCTACCAAGCCTACTCTACCTATCATAGCCTAGCCTACTCTACATAGCCTACTCTATCCTATCCTAGCCTATCCTAGCCTACTCTACCTAGCCTAGCCTACTCTAGCCTACGCTACCTAGCCTAGCCTAGCCTAGCCTAGACTAGCCTACTCTATCCTAGCCTAGCCTAGCCTAGCCTACTCTAGCCTACTCTACCTAGCCTACCGTACCTAGTCTAGCCTAGCCTAGCCTAGCGTACCTACCCTACCCTATCCAAGCCTACTTTATTCTATCCTATCCTAGCCTAGCCTAATCTATCCTACCCTAGCTTAGCCTAGCCTACTCTATCTAGCCTAGCCTACTCTAACCTACTCTACCTAGCCTAGCCTAACCTAGCCTACTCTACCTAACCTGCTCTATCATATCCTAGCCTAGCATAGCCTACTCTACCTAGCCTAGCATACTCTAGCCTACTCCTCCTGGCCTACTCTACCCAACCTAGCCTAGCCTACTCTATCTTATCCTAACCTAGCCTAGCCTACTCTACCTATCCTAGCCTAGCCTAGCCTAACCTACTCTACCTAGCATAGCCTAGCCTACTCTATCCTATCCTATCCTAGCCTAGCCTACTCTACCTAGCCTAGCCTACTCTACCTACCCTACTCTACCCAGCCTAGCCTATTCTACCTAGCCTAGCCTACTCTACCTAGCCTACTCTATACTATCCTATCCTAGCCTAGCCTAATCTACCTAGCCTAGCCTACTCTACTTAGCCTAGTCCAGCCTAGCCTAGCCTACTCTACCTAGCCTAGCCTGGCCTAGCCTACTCTACCTAGCCTACTCTATCCTATCCTAGTCCAGCCTAACCTACTCTACCTAGCCTAGCCTACTCTAGCCTACTCTACCAAGCCTACTCTAGTCTAGACTAGCCTAGACTGGCCTACCCTAGCCTACTCTACCAAGCCTACTCTACCTAGCCTAGCCTACTCTATCCTACTCTACCTAGCCTAGCCTAGCCTAGCCAACTCTACCTAGCCTAGCCTAGCCAACTCTACCTAGCCTAGCCTAGCCTAGCCTACTCTACCTAGCCTACTCTACCTAGCCTAGCCTACTCTACCTAGCCTACTCTACCCTAGCCTAGCCTACTCTACCTACTCTAGCCTACTCTACTTAGCCTAACCTAGCCTAGCCTACTCTAACTAGCCTAGCCTGGCTTGGCCTACTCTACCTATCCTACTCTATCCTATGCTAGCCTAGGCTAGCTTACTATACCTAGCCTAGCCTACTCTACCTAGCCTAGCCTAGCCTACTCTACCTAGCCTAGCTTTTCCTACTCTGCCTAGACTACTTTATCCTATCCTAGCCTAGCCTAGCCTACTCTACCTAGCCTGCCCTACTCTAGCCTACTCTACCTAGCCTAGCCTAGCCTACTCTACCCAACCTAGTCTAGCCTAGCCTACTCTACCTAACCTAGCATTTCCTACTCTACCTAGACCACTTTATCCTATCCTAGCCTAGCCTAGCTTACACTACTCTGGCCTACTCTACCTAGCCTAGCCTAGCCTACTCTACCTAATCTAGTCTAGCATAGCCTAGTCTAGCCTAGCCTACTCTACCTAGCCTAGCCTACTTTAGCCTACTCTGCCTACCCTAGCCTAGCCTATCCAATTCCAAGTCATTCAGCGTTAAAGGAATCATAGGAACTGATTATATGCTCTGTAACTATTACAGTGATCCATTACAACATCATCCTATAATAGCTACAGCTCGACTGGACCCTCCAATTCCGAGCTGCTCTAACACAGTGTAAACAAAGACATGAAAGAAACTGGCATTCATAAGGCAAGAAGTCTCCAAAGTTCATACATAACCAGAACAACAATGCTTCATTAAAAATTTACAACACGGGAGCTCTGCTCAACCATCCATGCTTTACAAATTACAAAAACTGAGTTTATATACTCAGAGAAAATTGCCTCACAAAGGCGCGGGTGACCATCTGAAGCGTTGTGTCTTTTCAGCCAAAATCGGACGGGCTTTCTCTATCAGACGCCTCYTTAATTGTGCATGGCTCCTCCAGGGTGAGTAGCTGGGCTAGTAAATGTTGAGCTAGCATGTGCAAGCCTCCTCTGGCTGGTCGAGAACTCAGCATGGCTTCTCTGGAAGAATGGGTACATAGGACTCTCTCGAGCAGACCATTCGCCAGGCCCTCCATACTTTGCACTTAATGACTGAGGAGAGGTTTCAACCACCCCTCCTTACCTTCATTTACTCCGAGCGAGAAACAATATGGAGGTCGGATCTGGTGGTGCTTGGAGACTGCGACGATCCCCTCTGTAACTGAATTCGGTGCTTCAGCCTCCTTTTCGCAGCTCCCCCCCCTTTTCCAAGTGCCCACGGGCTGTAACCATGTGCTTATTCCCATGGCGCTTTTCGACGTTCGCGAGTATGTAGGGGTTGCTCCTTGCTCCTCAAAATCGCGATGAGCAATATGTCGAGATGGCTCGATCAGGTGCCACGCGTCTTTCAAATCCGACGGTTCAGAGTTCACCCGATGTTGTTGTGGGCCCCAGGTTTTGGACGCTCTCGTCACTTCGCGCATCGGGGTATGAGGGAGTTGTTTCTTGAGCTTCGAAATCGCGATCGAGGAGAAGGCGGGAAGCCTAATCATGCGCCAGGTGTCCTCTTTAGATGGATGGTTCTGATCACCTTGGCAAGAATGTGGGCCCAAGTCCGGGATGCCTTCGACACTTCGCGCGTCGGGGTATGAGGGAGATGTTTCTTGTGCTTCGAAATCACGATGGGCGAGAAGGTGGGAAGCCTAATCATGCGCCAGGTGTCCTCTTTAGATGGATGGTTCCGATCACCTCGGCAATAATGTGGGCCCAAGTCCAGGATGCCTTCGGCACTTCGCAACTCATGAATCTTAACACCAAAACTCCAGGACTTCTCGTGGCGAGATCACGAGGTTTCGTGCCACCTGTATTCCACCCGCCGGCTCCGCTATGGCCCCCACTGCCTCCAGCTGTCGGGATATCGCTCCTCGTAGCATTGCGATGCCCGCGCTCAAATTCTCGAGCCTTTTCTTGCGAGGCCCCGATACGCGATCCCTCGTGCAGCTCCAACGATTATTCACCTTTTCGCTTCTCGCGTCCTCACGACTTGGGATACCCAATGTTTGGGCTCTCACCCTGTGAACTCCCGAGTTTGCGAGATCACCGATCTTGGATGATGTCGACGATGCTTTTCTCGCTCGCTTAACTTAGGCCCGAAACAGATTTTTTCATGTGTTGCGCTTAGGCACTTATCGCACGATCAAGTAAACCTGTGTACCTTTGGGACCCGATACCAAAATTGTTGCTAACACTACCTAGACTAGTCTATCCTATCCTAGCCTAGCCCAGCCTACTCTACCTAGCCTAGCCTACTCTACCTATCCTAGCCTAGCCTAGCCTAACCTACTTTACCTAGCCTAGCCTAGACTACTCTATCCTATCCTATCCTATCCTAGCCTACTCTACCTACCCTACTGTACCCAGCCTAGCCTATTCTACCTAGCCTAGCCTACTCTACCTAGCCTACTCTATACTATCCTATCCTAGCCTAGCCTAATCTACCTAGCCTAGCCTACTCTAGCCTACTCTACCTAGCCTACTCTACTTAGCCTAGTCTAGCCTAGCCTAGCCTACTCTACCTAGCCTAGCCTAGCCTAGCCTACTCTACCTAGCCTATTCTATCCTATCCTAGTCCAGCCTAACCTACTCTACCTAGCCTAGCCTACTCTAGCCTACTCTACCAAGCCTACTCTACCTAGCCTAGCCTAGACTAACCTACCCTAGCCTACTCTACCAACACTACTCTACCTAGCCTAGCCTACTCTAGCCTACTCTACCTAGCCTAGCCTAGCCTAGCCAACTCTACCTACCCTAGTCTAGCCTAGCCTACTCTACCTAGCCTACTCTACCTAGCCTAGCCTACTCTACCCTAGCCTAGCCTACTCTACCTACTCTAGCCTACTCTACTTAGCCTAACCTAATCTAGCCTACTATAACTAGCCTAGCCTGGCCTGGCCTACTCTACCTATCCTACTCTGTCCTATGCTAGCCTAGGCTAGCTTACTATACCTAGCCTAGCCTACTCTACCTAGCCTAGCCTAGCCTACTCTACCTAGCCTAGCTTTTCCTACTCTACCTAGACTACTTTATCCTATCCTAGCCTAGCCTAGCCTACTCTACCTAGCCTGCCCTACTCTAGCCTACTCTACCTAGCCTAGCCTAGCCTACTCTACCTAACCTAGTCTAGCCTAGCCTACTCTACCTAACCTAGCCTTTCCTACTCTACCTAGACTACTTTATCCTATCCTAGCCTAGCCTAGCTTACCTTACTTTGGACTACTCTACCTAGCCTAGCCTAGCCTACTCTACCTAATCTAGTCTAGCATAGCCTAGTCTAGCCTAGCCTACTCTACCTAGCCTAGCCTACTTTAGCCTACTCTGCCTACCCTAGCCTAGCCTATCCTACTCTACCTAGCCTAGTCTACTCTATCCTATCCTAGCCTAGTCTTGCCTACTCTACCTAGCCTAGCCTAGCCTACTCCATCTAGCCTAGCCTAGCCTAACCTACTCTACCTAGCCTATTCTATCCTATCCAATCCTAGCCTAGACTACTCTACCTAGCCTAGTCTACTCTAGCCCACTCTACCCAGCATACTCTACCTAGCCTAGCTTGGCCTAGCCTACTCTATCCTATCCTACTCTACCTAGCATAGCCTGGCCTAGACGACTCTACCTAGCCTCACCTACTCTATCCTAGCCTACTCTACCTAGCCTAGCCTAGCCTAGCCTACTCTAGCCTACCCTAGCTTAGCCTAGTTTACTCTACCTAGCCTACTCTACCTTTCCTAGACTAGTCTAGCCTAGCCTACTCTATCTAGCTTAGATTACTCTATCCTAGCCTAGCGTACTCTACCTAGCCTAGCCTACTCTAGCCTACTCTACCTAGCCTAGCCTAGCCTAGTCTAGCCTACTCTACCTAGCCTAGCCTAGCCTAGCCTACTCTATCCTAGCCTATTCTACCTAGCCTCGCCTACTCTATCCTAGCCTACCCTACCTAGCCTAGCCTTGCCTAGCCTATTCTCTCTTAGCCTAGCCTACTCTATCTAGCCTAGCCTACTCTATCTAGCCTAGCCTACTCTACCTAGCCTACTCTACCTAGTCTAGCCTAGTCTAGCCTAGACTACTCTACCTAGCCTAGCCTATCCTAGCCTACTCTAAGTCTAGCTTAGCCTAGTTTATCCTAGCCTACTCTAAGCCTAGCTTAGCCTAGCTTAGCTTAGCCTAGCTTTGCCTAGCTTTGCTTCGCTTAGCTTAGCCTAGCTTTGCATAGCCTAGCTTAGCTTAGTCTAGCTTATCCTACCCAAGCCTAGCCAAACCTACCTAGCCTAGCCTAGCCTAGCTTAGCCTAGCTTAGCTTAGCCTAGCTTAGCTTAGCCTAGCTTTGCCTAGCTTTGCTTAGCCTACCCTAGCTTTGCCTAGCTTAGCCTAGATTTTCCTTGCCTAGCTTTGCCTAGACTAACCTAGCCTAGCCTACTCTACCTAGCCTAGCCTACTCTATCTAGCTTAGACTACTCTATCCTAGCCTAGCCTACTCTACCTAGCCTAGCCTACTTTAGCCTACTCTACCTAGCCAAGCCTACTCTACCTAGCCTAGTCTAGCCTACTCTACCTATAGTCTAGCCTAGCCTAGCCTACTCTATCCTGGCCTAATCTACCTAGCCTCGCCTACTCTATCCTAACCTACTCTACCTAGCCTAATCGCTCCTAGCCTAGCCTACTCTATTTAGCCTAGACTAGCCTAGCCTACTCTACCTAGTCTAGCCTGGTCGGGCCTAAACTACTCTACCTAGTCTAGCCTATCCTAGCCTACTCTAAGTCTAGCTTAGCCTAACCTATCCTAGCCTACTCTACATAGCCTAGCCTAGCCTACCCTAGCCTACTCTACCTAGCCTAATCTATCCTCTCCTAGCCTAGCCTACTCTACCTAGCCTAGCCTACCCTAGCCTACTCTACCTAGCCTAGCCTACACTACGAATTCTAGCTTAGCCTAGCCTACTCTACCTCGCCTACTCTATCCTAGCCTAGCCTAGCCTAGCCTACTCTAGCCTATTGTACTTAGCCTACTCTATCTAGCCTAACCTAGCCTAGCCTACTGTATCCTATCCTATCCTAGCCTACTCTACCTATCCTAGCCTAGTCTAGCCTACTCTAGCCTACTCTACCTAGCCTACTCTATCCTATCCTACCCTAGCCTACTCTACCTAGCCTAGCCTACTTTAGCCTACTCTAGCCTACTCTACCTAACGTACTCTATCCTATCCTAACCTAGCCTAGCCTACTCTACCTAGCCTAGCCTAATCTAGCCTACTCTACCTAGCGTACTCTACCTAGCTTAGCCTAGCCTAGACTACTCTACCTAGCGTACTCTATCCTCTCCTAGCCTAGCCTAGCCTACTCTACCTAGCCTAGCCTACTCTAGCCAAATCTACCAAGCCTACTCTACCTATTCTAGCCTAGCCTACTCTACATAGCCTACTCTATCATATCCTAGCCTACTCTAGCATACGCTACCTAGCCTAGCCTAGAGTAGCCTACTCTATCCTATCCTAGCCTAGCGTAGCCTACTCTACCTAGCCTACTCTACCTAGCCTACTCTACCTAGCCTAACCTACCTAGCCTAGCCTAGCCTAGCCTAGCCTACCTACCCTACCCTATCCTAGCCTACTCTATCCTACCCTACCCTATCCTAGCCTACTCTATCCTAACCTAGCTTAGCCTAGCCTACTCTAGCCTACTCTACCTAGCCTAGCCTACCCTAGTCTACTCTACCTAACCTGCTCTATCATATCCTAGCCTAGCCTAGCCTACTCTAGCCTACTCCTCTTGACCTACTCTACCTAGCCTAGCCTAGCCTACTCTATCTTATCCTAATCTAGCCTAGCCTACTTTACCTATCCTAGCCTAGCCTAGCATAACCTACTCTACCTACCCTAGCCTAGCCTACTCTACCTAGCCTACTCTATCATATCCTAGCCTAGCCTAGCCTACTCTAGCCTACTCTACCTACCCTACTCTACCCAGCCTAGCCTATTCTACCTAGCCCAGCCTAGTCTAGCATACTCTATCCTATCTTAGCCTAGCCTAGACTACTCTACCTAGCCTAGCCCAGCCTAGCCTACCTTATCTAGCCTACTCTATCTTATCCTAGCCTAGCCTAGCCTACTCTACCTAGCCTAGCCCAGCCTAGCCTACCTTATCTAGCCTACTCTATCTTATCCTAGCCTAGCCTAGCCTACTCTACCTAGCCTACTCTATACTATACTATCCTAGCCTAGCCTACTCTACGTAGCCTAGCCTACTCTAGCCTACTCTACCTAGCCTACTCTACTTAGCCTAGTCTAGCCTAGCCTAGCCTACTCTACCGAGCCTAGCCTAGCCTAGCCTACTCTACCTAGTGTACTCTATCCTATCCTAGTCTAGCCTAGCCTACTCTAGCCTACTCTACCAAGCCTACTCTAGCCTAGCCTAGCCTAGCCTAGCCTACTCTACCAAGCCTACTCTACCTAGCCTAGCCTACTCTAGCCTACTCTACCTAGCCTACTCTACTTAGCCTAGCCTAGCCTACTCTACCTAGCCTAGCCTACTCTACCTAGCCTAGACTAGTCTACTCTACCCTAGCCTACTCTACCAACTCTAGCCTACTCTACATAGCCTAACTTAGCCTATCCTAGCGTTTCCTACTCTACCTAGACTACTTTATCCTATTCTAGCATAGCCTGCCCTACTCTAGCCTACTCTACTTAGCCTAGCCTTTCCTACTCTACCTAGACTACTTTATCCTATCCTAGTCTAGCCTAGCCTACTCAACCTAGATTACCCTACTCTAGCCTACTCTACTTAGCCAAGCCTCGCCTACTCTACCTAACATAGTCTAGCCTAGCCTAGTCTAGCGTAGCCTACTCTACCTAGCCTAGCCTAGTCTAGCGTAGCCTACTCTACCTAGCCTAGCCTACTTGAGCCTACTCTGCCTAGCCTAGCCTAGCCTATCCTACTCTACCTAGCCTAGTCTACTCTATCCTATCCTAGCCTAGCCTAGCCTTGCCTACCTACCTAGCCTACCCTACCTACCCTACCCTATCCTACCTAGCCTAGCCTTGCCTAGCCTACTCTATCTATCCTAGCCTAGCCTAACCTACTCTACCTAGCCTACTCTACCTAGTCTAGCCTAGCCTAGCCTAGACTACTCTACCTAGCCTAGCCTATCCTAGCCTACTCTAAGTCTAGCTTAGCCTAGGCTATCCTAGCCTACTCTAAGCCTAGCTTAGCTTAGCTTAGTTTAGCCTCACTTAGTCTAGCCAAACCTAGCCTAGCATAGCCTAGCCTAGCTTAGTCTATCTTAGCTTAGCCTAGCTTATCTTAGCTTAGCTTATCCTAGCTTAGCTTCGCTTAGCTTAGCCTTGCTTAGCCTAGCTTTGCCTAGCATTACTTAGCATAACCTAGCCTAGCCTAGTCTAGCCTAGCTTTGCCTAGCCTAACTTTGCCTAGCCTAGCTTAGCCTAACCTAGCTTAGCCTACTCTACCTAGCCTAGCCTACTCTACCTAGCCTACTCTACTTAGCCTAGTCTAGCTTAGCCTAGCCTACTATACCTAGCTTACTCTATACTATCCTAGCCTAGCCTAGCCTACTCTACCTAGCCTAGCCTACTCTACCAAACCTACTCTACCTAGCCTAGCCTAGCTTTGCCTAGCATAGCTTAGCGTCGCCTTGCTTAGCCTTGCTTAGCCTAGCCTAGTCTAGCTTTGCCTGGCCTAGCCTAGCTTTGCCTAGCCTAGCCTAGCCTACTCTACCTATCCTAAACTACTCTATCCTGGCCTAGCCTACTCTACCTAGCCTAACTTTGCCTAGCCTAACTTTGCCTAGCCTAACTTTGCCTAGCCTAACTTTACCTAGCCTAACTTTGCCTAGCCTAACTTTGCCTAGCCTAGCTTAGCTTAACCTAGCTTAGCCTACTCTACCTAGCCTAGCCTACTCTACCTAGCCTACTCTACTTAGCCTAGCCTACTCTACCTAGCTTACTCTATACTATCCTAGCCTAGCCTAGCCTACTCTACCTAGCCTAGCCTACTCTACCAAACCTACTCTACCTAGCCTAGCCTAGCTTTGCCTAGCATAGCTTAGCGTCGCCTTGCTTAGCCTTGCTTAGCCTAGCCTAGTCTAGCTTTGCCTGGCCTAGCCTAGCTTTGCCTAGCCTAGCCTAGCCTACTCTACCTATCCTAAACTACTCTATCCTGGCCTAGCCTAGCCTACTCTAGCCTACTGTACCTAGCCTAGCCTACTCTACCTAGACTAGCCTAACCTAGCCTACTCTACCTATCCTAGCCTACCCTAGCCTAGCCTACTCTACCTAGCCTAGCCTACTCTAGCCTACTCTACCAAGCCTAATCTACCTAGACTAGCGTAGCCTAGCTTAGCCTACTCTATACTATCCTATCTTAGCCTAGCCTACTCTAGCCTACTCTACCTAGCCTAGCCTATCCTAGCTTACTCTACCTAGCCTAGCCTACTCTAGCCTACTCTACCTAGCCTAGCCTATACTAGCCTACTCTACCTATCCTATACTAGCCTACTCTAGCCTAGCTTACTTTATCCTAGCCAACTCAACCTAGTCTAGCCTAGCCTAGCCTACTCTACCTAGCCTAGCCTAACCTACTCTATATTATCCTAACCTAGTCTAGCCTACTCTACCTATCATAGCCTAGCCTATCCCAACCTACTCTACCTAGCCTAGCCTAGCCTACTCTACCTAGCCTACTCTATCCTATCCTAGCCAAGCCTAGTCTACTCTACCTTCCCTAGCCTACTCTACCTAGCCTAGCCTACTCTAGCCTACTCTACCTAGCATACTCTACCCAGCCTAGCCTATTCTACCTAGCCTAGCCTAGTCTAGCCTACTTTATCCTATCTTAGCCTAGCCTAGCCTACTCTACCTAGCCTAACCTACTCTAGCCTACTCTATCTAGCGTATAGCCTACTCTACCTAGCCTAGCCAAGCCTAGCCTACCTTACCTAGCCTACTCTATCCTATCCTAGCCTGGCCTAGCCTACTCTACCTAGCCTAGCCTAGCCTACTCTACCTAACCTAATCTATGATATCCTATCCTAGCCTAGCCTAATCTACTTAGCCTAGCCTACTCTAGCCTACTCTACTTGTCCTAGTCTAACCTACTCATCCTAGCCTAGCCTAGCCTAGCCTACTCTACCTAGCCTACTCTATCCTATCCTAGGATAGCCTAGCCTACTCTACCAAACCTACTCTATCTAGCCTAGCCTAGCCTAGCCTAGCCTAGCCTAGCCTAGCCTACTCTAAAGTACTCTATCCTAGCCTAGCCTAGCCTACTCTAGCCTACTCTACCTAGCCTAGCCTACTCTACCTAGACTAGCCTAACCTAGCCTACTCTATCCTACCCTAGCCTAGCCTAGCCTAGCCTACTCTACCTAGCCTAGCCTACTCTAGCCTACTCTACCAAGCCTAATCTACCTAGACTAGCGTAGCCTAGCCTAGCCTACTCTATCCTATCCTATCTTAGCCTAGCCTACTCTAGCCTACTCTACCTAGCCTAGCCTATCCTAGATTACTCTACCTAGCCTAGCCTACTCTATCCTACTCTACCTAGCCTACTCTACCTATCCTATACTAGCCTACTCTAGCATAGCTTACTTTATCCTAGCCAACTCAACCTAGTCTAGCCTAGCCTAGCCTACTCTACCTAGCCTAGCCTAACCTACTCTATATTATCCTAACCTAGCCTAGCCTACTCTACCTATCATAGCCTAGCCTAGCCCAACCTACTCTACCTAGCCTAGCCTAGCCTACTCTACCTAGCCTACTCTATCCTATCCTAGCCAAGCCTAGTCTACTCTACCTTCCCCAGCCTACTCTACCTAGCCTAGCCTACTCTAGCCCAGTCTACCTAGCCTACTCTACCTAGCCTAGCCTATTCTACCTAGCCTAGCCTAGTTTAGCATACTCTATCCTATCTTAGGCTAGCCTAGCCTACTCTACCTAGCCTAACCTACTCTAGCCTACTCTATCTAGCGTATAGCCTACTCTACCTAGCCTAGCCAAGCCTAGCCTACCTTACCTAGCCTACTCTATCATATCCTAGCCTGGCCTAGCCTACTCTACCTAGCCTAGCCTAGCCTACTCTACCTAACCTAATCTATGATATCCTATCCTAGCCTAGCCTAATCTACCTAACCTAGCCTACTCTAGCCTACTCTACTTATCCTAGTCTAACCTACTCATCCTAGCCTAGCCTAGCCTAGCCTACTCTACCTAGCCTACTCTATCCTATCCTAGCATAGCCTAGCCTACTCTACCTAGCTTAGCCTACTCTACCAAACCTACTCTACCTAGCCTAGCCTAGCCTACTCTACCAAGCCTACTCTACCTAGCCTAGCCTACTCTAGCCTATTCTACCTAGCCTACTCTACTTAGCCTAGCCTAGACTAGTCTATCCTACTCTACCTAGCCTAGCCTATCCTAGCCTACTCTACCTAACCTAGTCTAGCCTAGTCTACTCTAGCCTAGCCTACTCTACCTAGCCTAGCCTACTCTACCTAGACTAGCCTAGTTTAGCCTACTCTGCCTAACCTAGCCTAGCCTATCCTACTCTACCTAGCCTAGCCTACTTTATCCTATCCTATCCTAGCCTAGCCTACTCTACGTAGCCTAGCCTAGCCTAGCCTACTCTAGCCTACTCTTGCCTACTCTACCCAGCATACTATACCTAGCCTAGCCTAGCCTAGCCTACTCTATCCTATCCTACTCTCCCTATCTTAGCATGGCCTAGACTACTCTACCTGGCCTCACCTACTCTATCCTAGCCTACTCTACCTAGCCTAGCCTAGGTTAGCCTAGTCTACTCTACCTATCCTACTCTACCTTACCTAGACTAGCCTAGCCTAGCCTACTCTATCTAGCTTAGACTACTCTATCCTAGCCTAGCCTACTCTACCTAGCCTAGCCTACTCTAGCCTACTCTACCTAGCCTAGCCTACTCTACCTAGCCTAGCCTACTCTAGCCTACTCTACCTAGCCTAGCCTACTCTATCCTGGCCTACTCTACCTAGTCTCGCCTACTATATCCTAGCCTACCCTACCCAGCCTAGCCTTACCTAGCCTACTCTCTCCCAGCCTAGCCTACTCTATCTAGCCTATCCTAGCCTAGCCTACTCTACCTAATCTAGCCTAGCCTAGCTTAGAATACTCTACCTAGCCTAGCCTACTCTAAGTCTAGCTTAGCCTAGCCTATCCTAGCCTGCTCTAAGCCTAGCTTAGCCTAGCTTAGATTAGTTTAGCTTAGCCTAGCTTAGCCTAGCTTTGCTTTGCTTATCTTAGCCTAGCTTTGTCTAGCCTAGCTTAACTTAGCCTAGCTTAGCCTGGCCAAGCCTAGCCAAACCTAGCCTAGCCTAGCCTATCGTATCATATTCTAGCCAAGACTACTCTACCTAGCCTACTCTACCTAACCTAGCCTAGCCTACTATATCCTATCCTAGCCTAGCCTAGCCTACTCTACCAAGCCTAGCCTACTCTAGCCTACTCTACCTAGCCTAGATTAGCCTAGCCTAGTTTACCCTAGCTTAGCCTAGCTTTGCTTAGCCTAGCCTAGCTTTACCTAGGATAGCTTAGCCTAGTCTAGCTTTGCCTAGCCTAGCCTAGCCTAGACTACTCTAGCCTACTCTACCTAACCTAGCCTACTCTACCTAGCCTAGCCTAGCCTAGCCTAGCCTACTCTACCTATCCTACTCTAACCTATCCTAGCCCACCATAGCCTAGCCTACTCTAGCCTACTCTACCCTGCCGAGCCTAGCCGAGCTTAGCCTACTCTACCTAGCCTAGTCTACTCTACCTAACCTACTCTTTCCTATCCTATCCTATCCTAGCCTACTCTAACCTACTCTACCTAGCCTAGCCTAGCCTATGCTAGCCTAGCCTAGCCTACTCTACCTAGCCTAGCCTAGCGTACTCTACCTAGATACTCTATCCTAACCTAGCCTAGCCTAGCCTACTCTACCTAGCCTAGCCTAGTCTATCCTACTCTACCTAGCCTAGCCTAGCCCAGCTTACTCTACCTAACCTAGCCTAACCTAGCCTACTCTACCTAGCCTCCTCTACCATATCCTAGGCTAGCCTAGCCTACTCTATCCTATCCTAGCCTAGCCTAGTCTACAATACCTAGTATAGCCTACTCTACCCTACTCTACCTAGCTTAGCCTAGCGTAGCCTACTCTACCTAGCCTACTCTATCATATCCTAGACTAGCGTAGCCTACTCTACTTAGCCTAGCCTACTCTAGCCTTCTCCTCCTAGCCTACTCTACCTAGCCTAGCCTGGCCAACCTACTCTACCTAGCCTACTCTATCCTATCCTAACCTAGCCTAGCATAATCTACCTAGCCTAACCTACCCTACCTAGCCTAACCTACTTTACCTAGCCTAGCCTACTCTACCAAGCCTAGCCTACTCTAGCCTACTCTACCTAGCCTAGATTAGCCTAGCCTAGTTTACCCTAGCTTAGCCTAGCTTTGCTTAGCCTAGCCTAGCTTTACCTAGGATAGCTTAGCCTAGTCTAGCTTTGCCTAGCCTAGCCTAGCCTAGACTACTCTAGCCTACTCTACCTAACCTAGCCTACTCTACCTAGCCTAGCCTAGCCTAGCCTAGCCTACTCTACCTATCCTACTCTAACCTATCCTAGCCCACCATAGCCTAGCCTACTCTAGCCTACTCTACCCTGCCGAGCCTAGCCGAGCTTAGCCTACTCTACCTAGCCTAGTCTACTCTACCTAACCTACTCTTTCCTATCCTATCCTATCCTAGCCTACTCTAACCTACTCTACCTAGCCTAGCCTAGCCTATGCTAGCCTAGCCTAGCCTACTCTACCTAGCCTAGCCTAGCGTACTCTACCTAGATACTCTATCCTAACCTAGCCTAGCCTAGCCTACTCTACCTAGCCTAGCCTAGTCTATCCTACTCTACCTAGCCTAGCCTAGCCCAGCTTACTCTACCTAACCTAGCCTAACCTAGCCTACTCTACCTAGCCTCCTCTACCATATCCTAGGCTAGCCTAGCCTACTCTATCCTATCCTAGCCTAGCCTAGTCTACAATACCTAGTATAGCCTACTCTACCCTACTCTACCTAGCTTAGCCTAGCGTAGCCTACTCTACCTAGCCTACTCTATCATATCCTAGACTAGCGTAGCCTACTCTACTTAGCCTAGCCTACTCTAGCCTTCTCCTCCTAGCCTACTCTACCTAGCCTAGCCTGGCCAACCTACTCTACCTAGCCTACTCTATCCTATCCTAACCTAGCCTAGCATAATCTACCTAGCCTAACCTACCCTACCTAGCCTAACCTACTTTACCTAGCCTAGCCTACTCTAGCCTACTCTACCTAACCTTGCCTAGCCTAGTCGTCTCTATCATTGCCTAGCCTAGCCTACTCTACCTAGCTTACCCTACCTCAGCCTAGCTAATGCTAGCTTAGTCTAGCTTAGCTTAGCCTAGCTTTGCCTAGCCTAGGTTAGCTTAGCCTAGCCTAGGTTAGCTTTGCCTAGCCTAGGTTAGCTTAGCTTAGCCTAGATTATCTCAGCTTAGCTTAGCTTAGCTTTGCTTAGCTTTGCCTAGCTTTGCCTAGCTTTGCTTAGCATCGCCTAGCCTAGCCTAGCCTAACCTAGCTTTGCCTAGCTTAGCCAAGCTTTGCCTTGCCTAGCTTTGCCTAGCTTAGCTTAACTTAGCCTAGCTTAGCCTAGCCTAGCTTAGCTTTTCTTAGCCTGGCCTTGCTTAGCCTATCTTAGCATAGCTTATCCTAGCCTAGCCTTGCATAGCCTAGCTTAGCCTAACCTTGCTTAGCCTAGCTTAGCCTAGCTTAGCTTAGCTTAGCTTAGCCTTGCTTAGCCTAGCTTTGCTTCGCTTAGCCTAGCTTAGACTACTCTACCTAGCCTAGCCTACACTACCCAGCCTAGCCTAACCTAGCCTAGCCTACTCTATCCTATCCTACCCTAGCCTAGCCTACTCTACCTAGCCTAGTCTACTCTATCCTATCTTAGCCTAGCCTACACTACTCTACCTAGCCTAGCCTAGCCTACTCTATCCTAGCCTATCCTTAGCCTAGCCTATCCTTAGCCTAGCCTACTCTAGCCTACTCTACCTAGCCTAACCTAGCCTAGCCTACTCTATCCTACGCTTGCCTAGCCTAACCTACTCTACCTAGCCTAGCCTACTCTACCAAGCCGTGCCTAGCCTAGCCTACTCTATCCTATCCTAGCCTAGTCTAATCTTCCTAGCCTGGCCTACTCTAACCTACTCTACCTAGCCTAGCATATCCCAATCTACTCTACCTATCCTATCCTAGCCTACTCTATCATATCCTAGCCTACTTGATCATATCCTAGGCTAACCAAGCCTACTCTAGCCTACTCTACCTGCCTACTCTACTTAGCCTAGCCTAGCCTAACCTACTCTACCTAGCCTAGCCTACTCTATCCTATTCTAGTCTAGGCTAGCCTACTATACTTAGCCTAGCCTACTCTAGCCTACTCTACCTAGCCTAGCATAGCCTAGCCTACTCTATCATGGCCTACTCTACCTAGCCTCGCCTACTCTATCCTAGCCTAGCCTTGCCTAGCCTACTCTCTCCTAGTCTAGCCTACTCTATCTAGCCTAGCCTAGCCTAGCCTACTCTACTTAGTCTAGCCTAGCCTAGCCTAGACTACTCTACCTAGTTTAGTCTACTCTAAGACTAGCTTAGCCTAGCCTATCCTAGCCTACTCTAAGCCTAGCTTAGCTTAGCTTAGCTTAGCCTAGCTTAGCCTAGCTTTGCTTCGCTTAGCTTAGCCTAGCTTTGCCTAGCCTATCTTAGCTTAGCCTAGCCAAGCCTAGCCAAACCTAGCCTAGCCTAGCCTAGCCTAGCTTAGCCTAGCTTAGCTTAGCCTAGCTTATCTTAGCTTAGCTTAGCCTAGCTTATCATTGCTTAGCTTAGCCTAGCTTAGCCTAAATTTGCCTAGCTTTGCTTAGCATCACCTTGCCTAGCCTAGCCTAGCCTAGCTTTGCATAGCTTAGCCTAGCTTTGTCTTACCTAGCTTTGCCTAGCCTAGCTTAGCCTAGCCTAGCTTAGCTTTTATTAGCCTAGCCTTGCTTAGTCTAGCTTAGCATAGCTTAACGTAGCCTAGGCTTGCCTAGCCTAGCTTAGCCTAGCCTTGCTTAGCCTTGCTTAGCCTAGCCTAGCCTAGCTTAGCTTAGCTTAGCTTAGCCTAGCTTACCTTAGCTTAGCCTAGCTTTGCTTCGCTTAGCCTAGCTTAGACTACTCTACCTAGCCTAGCCTACTCTACCTAGCCTAGCCTACTCTACCTAGCCTACTCTTTCCTATCCTACCCTAGCCTAGCCTACTCTACATAGCCTAGTCTACTCTATCCTATCTTAGCCTAGCCTAGCCTACTCTACCTAACCTAACCTACTCTAGCCTACTCTTCTTAGCCTAGCCTAGCCTAGTCTACCTAACCTAATCTGGCCTACCCTACCCTACCTAACCTAGCCTAGTCTATCATATCCTAGCCTAGCCTAGCCTACTCTACCTAGCCTAGACTAGTCTACTCTATCCTAACCTAGCCTACTATACCTATCCGACTCTACCTAGCCTAGCCTACTATAGCTTAATCTACCTATCCTAGCCTAGCCTACTCTATCCTATCCTAGCCAAGCCTAGCCCTACTCTATCCTAGCCTAGTCTACCCTAGCCTTCTCTACCTAGTCTAGCCTACTCTAGCCTACTCTACCTAGCCTAGCCTTGCCTAGCCTATTCTATCATATCCTAGCCTAACCTAGCCTACTCTACCTAGCCTAGCCTACTCTAGCCTACTCCTCCTAGCCTACTCTACCTAGCCAAGCCTAGCCAACCTACTCTACCTGGCCTAGCCTAACCTACTCTATCCTATCCTCACCTAGCCTAGCCTACTCTACCTACCCTAGCCTACCTAGCCTTGCCTAGCCTAGTCTAACCTACTATACATAGCCTAGCCTAGCCTAGCCTAGCCTAGACTACTCTACCTACCCTACTCTATCCTATCCTAGCCTAGCCTAGCCTAGCCTACTCTACCTAGCCTAGCCTACTCTAGCATACTCTACCTAGGCTAGTCTACTCTACCTATCCTAGTCTAGCCTAGCTTACTCTATCCTATGTTAGCCTAGCCTAGCCTACTCTACTTAGCCTAGCCTACTCAACCAAGCCTAACCCAGCCTACTCTATCCTATCTTAGCCTAGCCTAGCCTACATTACCTAGACTAGCCTACTCAACCAAGCCCACTCTACCTAGAATAAACTAGCCTAGCCTACTCTACCTAGCCTAGCCTAGCCTAGCCTACTCTACCTAGCCTAGCCTATCCTAGCCTACTCTACCTAGCATAGCCTACCTAGCCTAGCCTACTCTACCTAACCTACTTTATCCTATCCTATCCTAGCCTAGCCTACTATACCTAGCCTAACCTACTCTACCTAGCCTACTCTATCCCAGCCTCGCCTAACCTAGCCTACTCTAGCCTACTCTACCTAGCCTAACCTAACCTAGCCTACTCTACCTAGCCTACTCTATCCTACACTAGCCTAGCCTAACCTACTCTACCTAGCCTAGCCTACTCTACCCAGTCGTGCCTAGCCTAGCCTACTCTACCTAGCCTTCTCTATCCTCTCCTAGCCTAGCCTAACCTACTCTTCCTAGCCTGACCTACTCTAACCTACTCTACTTAGCCTAGCATATCCTAGCCTACACTACCTAGCCTAGCCTAGCCTAGCCTAGCCTACTCTATCATATCCTTGCCTAGCCTAGCCTACTCTAGCCTACTCTACTTAGCCTAGCCTAACCTAACCTACTCTACCTAGCCTGGCCTACTCTATCCTATCCTAGCCTAGGCTACCCTACTATACTTAGCCTAGCCTACTCTAGCCTACTCTACCTAGCCTAGCCTACTCTATCCTATCCTATCCTAGCCAAGACCACTCTACCTAGCCTAGCCTACTCTAGCCTACTCTACCTAACCTAGCCTAGCCTACTCTATCATATCCTAGCCCAGCCTAGCCTACTCTACCAAGCCTAGCCTACTCTACTTAACCTAGCCTACCCTACCCTACTCTATCCTATCATAGCCTAGCCTAGCCTACTCTACCTTGCCTAGCCTAGCCTAGTCTACTCTACCTAGCCTAGCCTACCTTACCTAGCCTACTCATTCTTATCCTAGCCTAGCCTAGCCTACTCTACCTAGCCTAGCTACTCTTACCTAGCCTAGCCTAGCCTACTCTACCTATCCTAGCCTAGCCTAGCCTACTCTACCTAGCCTAGCTACTCTTACCTTGCCTAGCCTAGCCTACTCTACCTATCCTAGCCTAGCCTAGCCTACTCTACCTAGCCTAGCTACTCTTACCTAGCCTAGCCTAGCCTACTCTACCTAGCCTAGCTACTCTTACCTAGCCTAGCCTATTCTACGTAGCCTAGCCTAGCCTACTAAACCTAGCCTACTCTAACTAGCCTAGTCAAATCTAGTCTACTCTACCTCGCTTAGCCCAGCCTTGCCTACTCTACCTAGCATACTCTATCCTCTCCTAGCCCAGCCTAGCCTAGCCTACCCTACCTAGCCTAGCCTACTCTACCAAGCCTACTCTACTTATCCTAGCCTTCTCTACCTAGCCTAGCCTAGCCTATTTTATCCTATCCTAGCCTAGCCTAGCCTACTCTACCTAGCCTAACCAAGCCTAGCCTACTCTACCTAGCCTAGCCTAGCCTGGCCTACTCTACCTATCCTACCCTATCTTATGCTAGCCTAGCCTAGACTACTCTACCTAGCCTACTCTAACTAGCCTAGCCTACTCTACCGAGCCTAGCCTAGCCTTCTCTACTTAGCCTACTCTACTTAGCCTAGCCTACTCTACCTAGCTTAGCCTACTCTACCTAGCCTAGCCTAGCCTAGCCTACTCTACCTAGCCTAGCCTACTCTACCTAGCCTACTCTACCTAGCCTAGCCTACTCTAGCCTACTCTACCTAACCTACTCTACTTAGCCTAACCTAGACTAGCCTACTCTAACTAGCCTAGCCTAGCCTGACCTACTCTTCCTATCCTACTCTATCCTATGCTAGCCTAGACTAGCCTACTATACCTAGCCTAGCCTACTCTACCTAGTCTAGCCTAGCCTACTCTACCTAGCCTAGCCTTTCCTACTCTACCTAAACTACTTTATCATATCCTAACCTAGCCTAGTCTACTCTACCTAGCCTGCCCTACTCTAGCCTACTATACATAGCCTAGCCTAGCCTACTCTACCTAACCTAGTCTAGCCTAGCCTACTCTACTTAGCCTAACCTTTCCAACTCTACCTAGACGCCTTTATCCTATCCTAGTCTAGCATAGCCTATTCTACCTAGCCTACCCTACTCTAGCCTACTCTACCTAGCCTAGCCTAGCCTACTCTACCTAGCCTAGCCTAGCCTACTCTACCTAACCTAGTATAGCCTAGCCTACTCTACCTACCCTAGTCTACTTTAGCCTACTCTGCCTAGCCTAGCCTAGCCTATCCTACTCTACCTAGCCTAGCCTACTCTATCCTATCCTATCCTAGCCTAGCCTACTCTACCTAGCCTAGCCTAGCCTAGCCTACTCTATCTAGCCTAGCCTACCTAGCCTATTCTATCATATCCAATCCTAGCCTAGACTACTCTACCTAGCCTACCCTACTCTAGTCTACTCTACCCAGCATACTCTACCTAGCCTAGCCTAGCCTAACCTACTCTATCCTATCCTACTCTAACTAGCCTAGCCTGGCCTAGACTACTCTACCTAGCCTCACCTACTTTATCCTAGACTACTCTACCTAGCCTAGCCTAGCCTAGCCTACTCTAGCCTAGTCTAGCTTAGCCTAGTCTACTCTACATAGCCTACTCTACCTTGCCTAGACTAGCTTAGCCTAACCTACTCTATCCTAGCCTACTCTATCTATCTTAGAGTACTCTATCCTAGCCTAGCCTACTCTACCTAGCCTAGCCTACTCTAGCCTAGCCTAGCCTAGTCCAGCGTACTCTACCTAGCCTTACCTAGCCTAGCCTACTCTATCCTAGCCTACTCTACCTAGCCTCGCCTACTCTATCCTAGCCTACCCTACTTAGCCTAGCTTTGCCTAGCCTACTCTATCTAGCCTAGCCTAGCCTAGCCTACTCTACCTAGCCTACTCTACCTATTCTGGCCTAGCCTAGCCTAGACTACTCTACCTAGTCTAGCCTAGCCTAGCCTAGCGCAGCCTAGCCTAGCACAGCCTAGCTTAGCTTAGCTTAGCTTGGCCTAGCTCATCCTAGACCAGCTTAGCTTAGCCTACCTTTTCCTTGCTTAGCTTAGCCTAGCTTAGCCTAGCTTAGCGTAGCCTAGCTTAGCCTAGCTTAGCCTAGCCTAGCTTAGCCTAGCTTAGCCTAGCTTTTCTTAGCCTAGCTTAGCCTAGCCTAGCTTTGCCTAGGATAGCTTAGCCTCGCCTTGCTTAGCCTTGCTTAGCCTAGCCTAGTCTAGCTTTGCCTAGCCTAGCCTAGCTTTGCTTAGATTTGCCTGGCATAGCCTAGCCTACTCTATCCTTGCTTACTCTACCTAGCCTAGACTACTCTATCCTAGCCTAGCCTAGCCTACTCTAGCCTACTCTACCTAGCCTAGCCTACTCTACCTTGCCTAGCCTAGCCTAGCCTACTCTACCTATTCTACTCTATCCTATCCTAGCCCACCCTAGCCTAGCCTACTCTACCTAGCCTAGCCTACTCTACCAAGCCTAATCTACCTAGCCTAGCGTAGCCAAACCTACTCTACCTAGCTGAGCCTAGCCTAGCCTAGCCTACTCTACCTAGCCTAGTCTAGCCTAGCCTAGTCTACTCTACCTAGCCTAGCCTAGCCTAGCCTAGTCTACTCTACCTAGTGTTGTAGGAAAATCTTCCTGCGGACAAGTAGATCGACCTCTAAGGTTTGACCTTAACCCTAGACAGAAAAGTGCTTATCAT
>JASDQU010372561.1:44947-60104 GCA_032191745.1 Picea mariana
TATTAAGTTCTCTTGGGATGTGTCTGTATTCGATGTAATCTAACATTCGTTCGAGACGGCGAACTTGCAAGTGTAGACGTAGCAGGATAGGATTACGGATAGCATAGATGCGGTTGAGTTGATAAACCACGAGTTGGGAGTCTAAGTAAATGATGATACGAGAGATACTTAGAGATTCTAGGTGATCTAGGCATATTACTTCTTAAGGTAAAGCCCGTTTCGGGGCTCTCCTAAGTAAATTCCATCATAATCTACTAGTTTGTAGGCACCTCTGTGTAAAACTCGTTTCACGATGTAAGGACCGTGCCACATAGGTTCTAACTTTCCTGTTCCCAATTTATCATGTGCTTGGTCGTAAATGAGGACTAAGTCGCCTTCTGCGAAGGCTCGAGGTTGGACAGATTTGTCATATTGACTTTTGATTCGTTTCTGATGTGCCTCATTAATGAGGGCAGCATCACGACGTGTTTCGTCCAGTTTGAATAGGTACAAGAATCGTTCTTCTTCCGCAGAAGTATGGGGCAGGAGTTCTACTTTCAATTTGAGTGACGAAATTTCTCACTCGATGGGTAGTACGGCTTCGATGCCATAGACCAACTGGAAAGGAGTGAATCCAGTTGAGGTTTTCACCGACGTGCGATAGGCCCAGAGAGCGGAAAACAGTTGTAAATGCCACGATGTCTTGTTTTCCCCCACCATGCATTGGATCATGGTTTTTAGGACTTTGTTGATAGCTTCAACTTGTCCATTTGCTTGTGGATAGTAAGGGGATGAGTTTTCATGGCGAAAACCCAATTTAACGTGTAATTCGCTCATCATATGGTTCTTGAAGTGTGCACCATGGTCGGTGACAATGGCATGTGGTACTCCGAAACGAGTAATGATGTGGTTAAAGAGGAAAAGAGATGCGGTACGGCCATCGTTCAGAAAGGTAGGCATAGCCTCAGCCCATTTTGTGAAATAGTCGACGGCGACGATGATGTAACCGTGCCCCCCGACTGAGGTAGGCTTACACTGCATGAAATCGATGCCCCATTTTGAGAAGGGGTCGATGGCAATAATAGGGTGCAGCGCAGTAGGGTGGGTTTGTGCCTTCTTATTGAAGATTTGGCAGGCTGGGCATTTTTTGACAGCCTCGATGAAATCTTTGAAGATAGAGGGCCAAAAGTAGCCGGCACGTAGGATTTTTTGGGTTGTGTCCATCCCAGAAAGGTGACCGCCACAAGCTCCAAGGTGACAGTCATTCAGGATGCGTTCAGCCTCTTCATGAATCAGACATCGCCGAAGAATGGTGTCAATACCACGGCGGTATAAAGTGTCGCCGAGGATGAGGTAACGGCGAGAGTGGTGACGTATACGTCAGCGTTCTTCGCGAGAGATTTTCGACTGAAAGCGTTGGGTTTGAAGGTAAAGGAGAATGTCTCCATACCAAGGGTCAGAGGTGCTGATGAGAAAGAGAGACTCATCGGGAAGAGGGTCTCTAGTTTCATTATTTTCATCGACACTTGGGAGAGCACAGATGAGCTCGACAAACACCAGGGATTTTTTGGCTTTGGCCTTGGTAAACTCAAGATCGAATTCTTGAAGAATCACGATCCATTTCAAATATTTTCCCCCGAGTACTTGGCGTGTCAAGACGTGGTACATGGGGTTAGATTTTGCAATTACCGTGGTGGTGCGTAATAAGATGTAGTGGCGGAAGCGTTGGACAGCAATGACAGTTGCCATAGCCAGTTTCTCGACATGTGAGTATCTGAGTTCGGGCCCGGATAAACTCTTGCTCAGATATTAAATGATGTGTTCTTCGCTGTTAGAGTCTTCTTGAACTAACACCATTGCAATGGTGGAAGTAGAAGTGGCTAAGTAAAGGAGATAGTCCTTTGTGTACTCGGGGGGATGTAACAAAGGAGCGTGGGTCAAAGCATGCTTGAGAGCGTTGAATGACCGTTGGGCAGTGTCATCCCAGATGAAAGGGACATCTTTTTGCAGTAGTCGCATAAATCCTTTAGTGATCTCAGCGTAATTACAGATGAAACGGTGGAGGAAGTTCGCTTTGCCTTGCAAACTTTGAAGTTGGGTCAAGTTTTTGGGTGGGGGTAAGGCTAGAATGGCCTGGATCTTCAGGGGATCCACCCTAATCCCGTCTTTGGAGACGATGAAACCAAGGAGTCGACCGGATTCGACAACGAAGATGCATTTGTGCGGGTTCAAGCGAATACGATAAAAACGACATCGAAGAAAAATTGCCCGCAGGTGATCAATGCGATCAGGTCGATTGGATGAATGGGCGGGTAAATCATCGAGGTAGGGTTCCACGATGTGCTTGATGTCGTGGAAAGCGTACGACATGGCTCGCTGGAAAGTGGCACCAGCGTTTTTAAGGCCAAAAGGTAGCTTTCGGTATGCGAAAGTTCCCCAAGGGAAAATGAAGGCCATCTTATGTTGATCAGCAGGTAAGATTTCAATCTGGTTGTATCCAGAAAATCCATCCATGAAAGAGAAGACCACGCTTCCCACGCAATTATCGATGATTTGATCGATAAAGGGTGTGGGGTAGTTGTATTTGGGACAAGATTTGTTCAGATCGTGATAATCTACGCAGACACAGATGGTCCCTTGTTTCTTGGCCACTGGAACGAGTTTAGAGACCCATTCCGTTAATGGGACAGGGTAGATAAATCCAGATTTTAGAAGTTTTTCAACTTCTGCCTTTATAGCTGCTAGTTTTTTAGGGTGAACCGAGCGGAGTTTCTGTCGAACCGGTTTTGCGTTAGGGTAAGTTTTGATTTCGTGTATGACGATAGAGGGGTCAATCCCTAGCATTTCCTCATATCTCCATGCGAAGACATCGCGGAATTCTTGGAACAAAGCGGTGTAAGAAACCACTTCGTCAGGTGTGCAATTAGCACCAAGATTAATGTTTTCCGCGACACCTTCTTTGACTGAAATGTCGATTTTGATTGTGGGGGAGATGTTACCCATGTTTCCCTCAGAGAAAGTATCTTGGGTGAGGATAGGGAATTGTGAATCATTGGTAACATCGGGGGGAAAGACAGATTGTATGTCTTGCACCTCTTCCAAGATTGGAAGAAAAGAGGATCGGTGGTGGTTGTCATCCCAGGGAAGATCGTCAATGCTAAGAATTTCCATGATAGATTCGTCCGAAGGAAAAATGTGGGAAATGTAATCGATGGTAGATGATAGGGAATTTAACCACGAGGGCAATGAGTAAGTGTCGAGTGCCAATGAATGGGAAGTGTTCGAAGAGGGAGAGGTGGATTGGATAGCTACGTATGCGGCCTCGGCTGGGCTGAGTGGCATGGTGTCACTGAGTCCATCGAATTCCAGAGGACTAGGTACAATCCAGGGCTCAGATGATTCCAAGGATTGTTGGGGCCAAGTTGAAATCATATTGACGGTGGAAATATGGGATGCAGTGGGTGGACGTGGTGTAGGGAAGGTACCCATGAGTCTAGAATCTTTTAATAATCCAACACCAACACTTTCATACGTAACTGCGTGGTCTCCCAAAAAGGGAATGTTGTTGGTGGCAGAGATGCGTGCGTCGGGTGTGAAGAAATCAAGTTGATCGATGGTGACAATTTTGCCTTGATGAGGGAATTGTACACATCGAAACACCGATGAAGCAACGACAGTCATAGCATAGAACCAACTTCTTCCGAGTAACAGATTATAATCGAGGGGGGCGTCGACCACTTCGACATCAATGGTAATGGTTTTTCCACCTAATTGGACGGCGAGGGATTGCAGTAATCCATGAGGATGGAAACCTTGTCCATCGAAAGCACGTAACATCGTGGGGGATTTGTTGAGGGCAGGTGATTTCAAGCCCTTCCAATAGGATAGATACATGACACAGGTAGAGGCTCCTTCATCGAGAATAGTTCGATGAATTTGTTGGTTATGAACGACAACATCGATTTGGAAAGCTAGTTGGTGGGAGAGTCGTGGTCGATAATCGTCTAGATTAAACGTGATGTAGTTTGATGACTCGGGATCAAAAGCTCCAATGGCAGCTAAGAGCGTATTACGTTGGGTAGGACAGTGTTGTAACACTTCCAATGCAGACATGGCACACGTGGCTTGGGCCAAATCTTCTACAATGTTGTAGTTTTGGGTGGCTTGTGAATTAGGATTGAAAGTGGATTTCTGAATGGTGCTCTTAGGAGGGCGTAGGATGGAGTCAAAATATGGTTTCTCGATCTGCAGTGGCCCGGATGGAGGGCTGACAGATGGAGGATTACCAGCGGGTGGTGAAGGATCCGGCGAAGAACCATTAGCAGTCTTCGACTTATCGGGTTTAACTGGTGTGTCGTATGTCGTAGAACGAGTGGTGAGATTTACCCCGTTGAACATGTAAATGTGTGCACTGGTCGATGTTTCATCATGGGGTTGGTTGGAACTACCCCCGGGCGTGGGGGTTTGGGCAACCAAGGATTGTTGTTGCGGAAAAGGCTGAGTGAGCACAGCGGGTTGTGAATTTCCTTTGAAAATTTTAACCACTTCATCACGATGTGGGCAGTCTCGGGTGTAGTGATCGTCACCAAAAATGAGACACGGGAATTTTGATTTTTGCTGTGGTCGTTTTCCGGCGGCGGGGGTCTGTGTCTGGGTTTTGGGTGGGTCGTTGTTATTATTCTTCTTTGTCTTGTTTCTCGCTTTCTTCTTGCCCCCAGGTTTCTGTGACGAGGTTGATTGGACCACGTTCACGTCAGAAACTTGGGTTTGTGTAGGGGGGGTTGAAGAGGGTGTAGTTGGACTGGGGGCAACCATTGAGGTGGGCCGCTGAATTGTTCCAGTGGACTGGGTTGTAGATTAAGTCTTGACAGAGCCAATGACTCCATCCGCATGCAAGGAGTTCGATGGTTTGGATAGATCGTTACTGGGACGGGTAGCATTCGGTATCAACTCATACAGAGTACCGGATTGTGAATAGACTAAGTCTAGATACTGGGCTCGAGCGATGGCTTCTTCCTCAGTGACAACGCCGCCCATGGTAACATCACGAGCGATCTGGGGTAGTAATGATTTTGTGAACCATTCCGCTAATAATTGGTCAGGGATGACCGCTTTAATTAGCCTTCGTCGTCTTCTCCATTCATGGATATGATCGGAGATGTGGATGGAAGTTGTCTGACGAAGGGAGGTCAATAGTTCAGTACCTGTTTTGTATCAGATGGGAAGTTGGAAGTGTGTGAGGAAGGACATGGCGAGGGAGTTGAAATCGTAGAAAGATGCACGTGGTAATTCAATATACCATTTGGCTGCGGAACCCGTAAGTGTTTGTTGGAAAAGACGTAAACGAATCGAATCATCCATGAGGGAGTTTGATGAACACCACAAATGGAAGGTCATTACATGGTTGTTTGGGTCTTCTCCAGATTTTCCGTCGAATTTCGGTATATCAGAAGGAAGTTTTGCTGGAATAGTTGGCCAACCGGAAGAATGATGAATGGGATCATTCGTTAACCGAGATAAATCTGGAAGGTCTAGGGTGGCTAAGAAAGGTAGTTGTCGATTAACCCAGGGGTAATGGTGGTGTTGCAAGGGGACACCAGTGGGGCCCAATACTGGGTTATGAAGATAGTTATAACTCGTGGGCCCTCTCATGTTGGGTTGGTTTTGGCCAAGGTACAGAGGATTTGAAGTGTTTTGAGAAGCTTGTGTGAGTGGAGGATAACCGGATGGGTTTTGAGGGTTGAGGGTTGGGTTGGGCATTTGTCCATAAGGAGGTTGTTGCGGAGTCTGCGAATTTTGTCCTGCCGAGAAGTGTGGATTTCCTTGGAAAGGAATGTTCCACGGGTTAGATGTGGCAGGCACAGTTGGTCCTGTGGAGGCATGTGGATTGCCTTGAAAAGGGATGCTCCACCGGTTGGGTGCCATGGACACAGTTTGTCCTTGTGGTTGATGGTGGACTCCGATTTGAGGTTGCCCCCCAGCATGAGGGTGCCCCCCAAATGGGATTTTCCCTTCAGCGAGAGGGTGCCCCCCAGTTTGAGGCAGAGTTCCCAGGATTTGAGGGCCAGTCGTGAAAAGTTGACCAATGTTGCCGATTGGGTTAGAGCCACCAAGAACAGTCTCTCCGGGTTGTTGGATAGGTGTGGAACTTCCTGGTGTGATTTGAGCAGTGGTTTGGGCAGTAGTAGTGGAAGATGCGTTTAGTGCCCTAAATCCAAAAGGGAGATTTGGTCTTGGTGTTACAGGTGTGACAATCGGAGCTTGGGTGATTACTGGATTGCCGGCGGGAATGGTCGGGATGTGAGGGACTATTGTTGACTGGGCCGTCTGGAGAGGAATAGTAGGTCTAAAAATCTGATCTACTGGGTGACTCATGGTTTGACCAGATGGTCCGGCTCTCCCAGGAAGGTCATCAGGATGGAACGGGTGTCGAATGGATTCGAAATGTTCATAGAGATTTTTTCCTGATGGAGTCCTCCAAATGGAACGAGCGGTTGTGGGGCTGATACTTACTGCAGTGCTAGGACGAATGGGAGTCCCATATTCCTCACCAAAGATGGGTTGTGTGGATCCCATGTATGTTTCGGTGATAGGCCTCTCCGGTAATCATGGGATTTCCTCGTCTATGACATTCCCGAGGGGGTCCAAACGAAGTAACAATGGTTCGAGAGGGATCGCCGAGGCGGGACCTGTGGTTGTGACAGAAGTGTCTTCCCGGAAACTCGTAGTGTTTTGAACCTTGCTCTGTTGAGGAGATTGTTCCGTAGAATGTGTGGGTGAAGGGATGTCTCCTTCCATATTTTCTGGCGGAAGTCCCTGTAGCCTCCGCGAGCGTCGTGGAGGGTCAATGTTGGTAGAAGAAAAGATTCTACGAAAGAGATCTACGGCCAACTAGCGAAAAAGAAACAGCACACGCTAAAAAATCTAAGAATCAAAGCCAAGCAAACAGAACCTTCTTTTGATGACCGTACTAGTTGGTGATGAAATCCAACGTTGCGTGATCAAGTCCAGAAGGGGCGGGGCTAGGGTGGAAAAGTTACAATGGCGACCTGCTTAACGGACTTACGCCTTGGTGCAAGCTTCCACGCACGTAATTGTGGATTTACCCTCCAAGGAGATCGAGTGAGTTTGACCAATGTCTGCTCCAAGTACAGTGAGACTTCCCGTCACCGTCACCTTGTGTAAGAACCTAAAAGATTATGGCCACTAAGGTCACCAATTCGCAGTCAGCCCCTGGGCGGGAACAGTCGACAGTTCGATCCGAACGTACGGGCAGGGTATCAAGCCCGAAATCAACTAAGAAACTTCCACGCAAGTAATTGTGGATTCACCTCAAAGTGACCCCCATAATACGATCAGACCAACACAAACAGTTAAACCACGGAGGGTTAGTCCCCGTAGCTTACCTGAATGCAACCTCGTGGGTAACCCCTGTGTGAGAGGGGGATCCCAGGCAGACCTATACGATGACTGGATTTTCTCTCCCTATCACAGGATGCTAATGTTTGTTTTGACAACTTTGGAGAGTTATGCTCATAGCCTAATCCAAAGTACTACACCTATGCTACTGTTGGTGGAGGATTCTAGCAAAGAAAATGTTCTAGATGAATTTTAATTAGCGTTTATTTTAGTGGTTGTTCTTTACGCAAAAGGGGTGCATGGAAGTGAAACGAATGGAATTAATACTCTGACCCAAAGAGTGCATCAAGCATGATAAGCAATCATTTTCCTTCGATGAACATCTATCTAAGGGAGAGAGAGAGTTCTTTCACTAACAAGCACATCTACGGAATGTCTTCAAACAATTCTTTTCTCAATCAAATTCTGATGTAATGCAAAACTTTTTAAAAATGCCTCCCAATATACTCAATCAAACATGCAAATGTCTTTCTTGTTTGCGTATGAGTGACAATTAATGCAATCACAATGCTAATATTTTGCCAATTATCTTTTTGGTATAAATGAGAACCAAACTAGCATAAGCAAACACACACAAACAATACACCCTTCGTAGCAAACGAAACGAAAAAGCGAATGAAAGGAAACAACCAAAGAGAAAACAAGAGCTAAACACCCAAAAAGAAAAAAAAAAACGAAGAATAAGGACCTTGACCCAAAACAGAGTGGGGGGTTCTATAGGTCTTTGATGACTTTTGTTGTAGGAAAATCTGTCTGCGGACAAGTAGATCGACCTCTAAGGTTTGACCTTAACCCTAGACAAAAAAGTGCTTATCATGGACACTGAATTTCTTTCGAATCTATCTAAGCCTAATGCATGAGAAGGAAGAGTAAAAAAAGTACCTCTTAACTGACGTTTGTCCCTGCACGCTCCGAGTTGCGCTCTAATCCTTTGCTCCTCGCTGAGGTCTGTGGACAAACAGGATACGACCACTTCATACTCTATTGACATTATCTTGAAAACAGATCTATCACTGAATGATAAGTTCATGTAGCATCAGACACAAACTAGAAAGAAACAGGCCAAGCGTGTCATATTAATGAGAATAATGACAACAGTACTTACAATTGTAGATGAGAATGCGACAGCTTTGTCAGGTCCCCTTCGTCTAACCCTTGCCTGAAAGATCCACAACCTGGATGGCAGTAGCTGCACTGATGGCTCTTCTCTAGCTGACTGCAAACTTCCTCCAAGATCATAAGTTTCACATATGTAATTCTTCCCCCTCTCCTCACCATTAGAGCTTTCTTATATAGGTTGGGAAGAGGCTAACCACTTGAGTTATGTTTAGAACCAGTTAGGAACCTCTTCCTTGGTTGAGAGATATTTTGACAAAACCAAGAATTCGAGCTTAACTGCCTCCTAAACTTGAATGATTCTCCCCTTATTCTTCTCACTGGGCTAACAGTTCACCCAGAATAGGGAGCGCTCCTTCAGAAAGGTCACAGAGTGCTATAACGCTCCTAGAAAGGTCCAGAGAAGCGCCAGCGCTCCAAATTTGGGTAACGCTCCTGCAAA
Organism: Picea mariana; assembly: GCA_032191745.1. Classification (NCBI taxonomy): domain Eukaryota; kingdom Viridiplantae; phylum Streptophyta; class Pinopsida; order Pinales; family Pinaceae; genus Picea; species Picea mariana. The sequence continues at coordinate 53,904 of JASDQU010372561.1, forward strand.
AGGGCAGAAAAGCACTATAATGCTCCTCAGCCATGGTGACGGGGCGCCAGCGCTCCTCAGGTAGTGTTAGAGGAGCGTTCCCCTTCCAAAACCTTGATTATGAAGCCTTCTAAGGTATTGAGAGATGTTTGACTTCAGTAGACCAGTTTCCTTCCTTCAAATTGAGTAAATGAGATGTTTCAAGTGCCTCTGTGATGTCGTCATTGAGGGGACATGATTCAACAGTATTTACGACACTCTTATGACCAACTTGCGACATTTGCGACAAGTTGTACAGGAGTTGCGACACTTGCGACAAGTGAAAGGTATGCGCGACACTTATCCAGTTGAGTGATTTGGATGTGTAACAGAATGCCCCCCAAAGTATGAAGTTAGAAGATGCAGACTGATGACTGAAGTACTTTGTAGATGTTCAAGCAAAGGGTTTAGACTCGGAGAACCTGACGAAATCTGCACACAAACATCCAACAAATATCATGGCATATTTCAAAACCCAAGGCAGGCATACCTATGCTTTGGTGATCGAGGTTTGCGAGGTATGGCCGCCATAAAATACACTGCGGATCCATAATTGTATTGAAAAATAGAGGTATAGCCACCAAGAATACAATGTGGATCTATACGGTAGTGACTCAGACTGATCGTAGCCACGAGAAATACACAGTGGATCTACGAGATGATAAGACATAGCCACGACCAATACAATGTGGATCTATGTAGCAATGTATGTGACATTTGTCCAATAGAGTTCCTTCGCAACCTGGGTGGAGCATACATCAAAGTGACAGTCCAACCCAGGGTATTCATACCAATCCCAACATGGTATGAATCTGACCATGCGAATAGATGTTTTGGCATCGAACATGGCAGAAACCACTTGATTACCGGTCAATGAGGTAAACCGTTAACAAGTGCGAGGGATATCACCATTAATGTCGATGATTCCCAAGGTACCCTAGTACATTCCATCGAATGTGAATAGATGAGCTGAGGTCGAACACTCGTGGAATCATTCGATCAGGGGTCGATGATGTAAACCCTCTGTCGAACGTGAGGAGGCCTGCCATTGAGGCATGCAGGTCCCAAAGTACTAACTTGTTTCTAAGTCTTATCCCTGGATGATGTGTTGGAGTCGACAGGAATAGACTCGTCGAGGGAGGGCCTTGATGTATCCCCCATCAACGACATGAAACGGATGTAGAGATGTAAGTGGTTGGTCAAATGGACATGGATTGACACCGGTTTTGAGGCAAGATATTAGGGATGGTTGACTCTCGAGGCGGATACTTCCCTTGAACAATGAGGCACAACAGAAAAACATGACATGGACCAAAATCGTGCGATGGATACTGTGACTTACGTTGGGTGACCCAAAGGAGTGAAAGGAGACTCAGCAATTGGCTCAGTGCAGAGGTTCAGCAGATTATGATATGGGCAAAATGGCAAATTGCCGTGTTCAAGGGCGACTCTAAGAAGTGCTAGAAAGTGTTCTCAAGAGACTGCTTGGCTTGTTCCTTTCAATTTTTCCCCCATCCAGATGGGTGAGTACCTCTTTTTAATTTAACGAGATCGAGGAGGATAACACATGCTCGATATAACCTACCTTCGGTAAGTTCCTCTTCCTTTGTTTAACGAACTGGAAGAAGTAAGGGTTCAGTCCCATATGGGTCTGTTGATGTGTGCTTTAACGAGTCCAAAGACAGAAAACTCGAAGGTTTTTCAGGATTATAGAGCTTGGAAAAACACTTAAAAGAGAACTCTCTCAGTGCCTTTTTCATACAGTATTCAATCAATACCGAAAAAGGCTTAAACTATCGCTCGAGAGACGCCCTTTCTGACCTTTTAACGAGTGTGAAAGGAAGCAAGATCACTCGACAATCTTTTCATGTTTAGGGGGTCTGAAAAGGGTTTAAAGGAGACTCCAGGGGGGTTCCTTTTTCGTGTGATGGCATTGGTACGGGTCCAAAAAAGAGATAAAAGTTTTCCCGGTTGCCTTCTCATATTGTTGAGCTTGAGAATGAACTAAGACTATGCTCGTTACTTATGACAAGATGAAAGATGTACCAAGATTGCCAATAACCTGTGATAACAGAAACTAGAAACCAGGGATTAGTGAGATCATTTTTACCAGTAGAGAAACCCAAAATGACTATAGCCTATGAAAATGAAATTTTTATACATATAGATTGACTCAAAAACTTCATTTACCATTTTATTCACAAAGATTTGTGGAGCATTGGAGCATCTCAACTGGAGCCAAACCTATTCTTCTCGCTGCGGAAGCTACGGTCGATTGTTTTGCACACCATTCGAACCAGGTAGGTCCTCGTTCGCTGCTTTTTCATTTGTATGGTTCCAATTCGATTTTAATAGCATTATTATTTTAAAACATGATGCCCTAGGTCGACCATTTTGGACCAAATCGGCCTCTTCATAAAATTTAATAAAACGGGGGAAATTACCCACGAATTAGCATTGGGAAATGATGGTTAAGATGCTTGGACCTTAGCCATGGGTTAGATCGATTGTTTCACCCAAAGAATTCGATGAAAACTCCCCCCATGGGCCCACGTACCTCCTCAAAATGTTTTTTGATTTTGTCACGTTTTAATTATTGCTTGATGGATGTTTAAGGATGTGGTGGTCTAAAATGATGATTGGTCACCTTTTGATGTCATGGGTATTTGTTTTCATGCTTTAAAATGCTTTTTGAATTTTTGCCGAAATGATAAAAACGTGGGAAATGATGTGAATTTTTAATTTTTGTTTTGTAGACATATTCGGCAACCATGATCGAGTGAAAAGAGCGGGAACATGAAATGGATGACATAGTTGCTCTACGAATTCCCCGTACGCGGGCCTCTTTGAGGTCCTGCAGGTTACTCAAGTTCTTCAAACTGCAGAAAATGAAGAGTGAAGTTTTATTGCTTGAGCACATCATTGGTCTCTGGGATATTAATGAGCAGGGATTTCGTATTGGTACGCATCTTCTGACTATCGAGTTGGAAGACGTGTATTTTCTGACCGGCCTCTCAAAAAGAGGGGTTCCTATAGCTTTCACTGGGCAGAGGGCATTGCCAGAGCAGGTAGACGTGTATTTGGCACGTCATTGTGTTCCGGGAGCAATATTGGTGGGGGGTCGAATTCCTATCAAGGATGTCTGTGACCTATCTCTTCGATCTATTTTGTTTGCTATCACTAGTGCGACTGGTAGCACCAGTGCCCATTTGGCTTCGAGGTCACAGGTAGCTTATGGTGTCCAGTGTTTAGAGCCTACACTATTCAACCGGAGTGCGGCGTTCCTTCGCAACGTGAAGGAACAAATTTCTCGGTGCAGGAACAGCCAAAAGCAGTTTGGCTATGGTTCTTTCCTAGTCTCATTTTTCTTGGAGCGCATCCCACAGATGCAGCCTCAGATTGCATTGGCGGTTCGACCAGTAGACGAGCCTCGGATGGAGAGGTGGACTAGCCTGTCCCCGAGGTTGGTTTTGGAATCAAAGTTTCATTTTACCAGTGATTTCTTTGCCTGGCTGAGGCAGCAGTTCCTTTGGACTGAAGACTTCCCATATGCTGATGTAGACTTCCGCAGGAGCATGGATTTGATCCTACCTGAAGGAGAGGATTGGGATGAGTCGGGTAAGAGACTAAGTCATATCTTGTCGCCAGTTTCTTTTTATGTTTTTTATGTATTATTATTTTTTTGGGTATGTAAGAGAGCGTCTAACAGATGTTTTTACTTTTGATGTGCAGACAAGGGAACAGTGCGCCTGGTGGACATACCAGCGCCAGGACATCGCGGTGGAGTTCTAGTTGTAGCAGACCCAGTAGTCCCGGTGGTGGGGCTTCGGGAGGTTGAGAGGAACCTTCAGGGGATCACGATGGGTATCCCTCCTCTTCGGAGGGGGGACGTGCCTCTGCATTTGCAGCGACATACTGTAGGGGTGCCAGAGAATATCAATTCTCTGTTGAGGCGTGTAGTGCGCACAGTGTTGTATTACACTCAGCACCATGTAGCAGGGGGAGATTAGAGTTTCCCGAGTGTCATGTTTTTTGTATGCCTTGTCCGGCGAAGTTATATGGGTGGATGAGCCCAATATTTTATACTCTTACAGACTTTTTGATGTAATGTAAAACATTTCAGTCACGCCATATATATATATATATATATATATATATACAGTTTCGAGTTTTATGATGCCGATGGTTTGTACATGATGATGTTGTGATGTGTTTTCAATTTACATGTAATGTACAGTTTTTCTTTTCTTGCATCTTATCTATGGGATAAGTATCTATCCATGATGTAATTGGCTAACGAATCTGAAACACTATTAAGTTCTCTTGGGATGTGTCTGTATTCTATGTAATTGAACATTTGTTCGAGACAGCGAACTTGCAAGTGTAGACGTAGCAGGATAGGATTACGGATAGCGTAGATGCGGTTGAGTTGATAAACCACGAGTTGGGAGTCTAAGTAAATGATGATACGAGAGATACTTAGAGAGGAGGCCTGGGTTAATAGTCTGATGACAGTGTGATATTCTGCCATATTGTTGGTTGCTGGTCCTAAACAGACGCCTCCTGAACTCACCACCTCGTCCAACTGATAAATGACCCAGGCTGCCGAAGCAATATTCTGGGTATGTCAGCTAGCACCATCCGCGAACCCAAAAAATATAGGAAAAGCAGACGTCATCTGCGCATGAAAACACAGGCAAAGTCATGAGTGGCAAACGGTAAAGACTCGAGCACGCGAAAGAAAAGGCACACCAAACTTAAAATATAATAATGTAAAAAGTACATATGCTAGGTGATCTAGGCGTAGTACTTCTTAAGGTAAAGCCTGTTTCGGGGCTCTCCTAAGGAAATTCCATCATAATCTACTAGTTCGTAGGCACCTCTGTGTAAAACTCGTTTCACGATGTAAGGACCGTGCCACATAGGTTCTAACTTTCCTGTTCCCAATTTATCATGTGCTTGGTCGTAAATGAGGACTAAGTCGCCTTCTGCGAAGGCTCGAGGTTGGACATATTTTTCATATTGAATTTTGATTCATTTCTGATGTGCCTCATTAATGAGGGTAGCATCACGACGTGTTTCGTCTAGTTTGGATAGGTACAAGAATCGTTCTTCTTCCGCATAAGTATGGGGCAGGAGTTCTACTTTCAATTTGAGTGACGGAATTTCACACTCGATGGGTAGTACGGCTTCGATGCCATAGACCAACTGGAAAGGTGTGAATCCGGTTGAGGTTTTCGCTGACGTGCGATAGGCCCAGAGAGCGGAAAACAGTTGTAAATGCCACGATGTCTTGTTTTCCCCCACCATGCATTGGATCATGGTTTTTAGGACTTTGTTGATAGCTTCAACTTGTCCATTTGCTTGAGGGTAGTAAGGGGATGAGTTTTCATGGCGAAAACCCAATTTAACGTGTAATTTGCTCATCATCTGGTTCTTAAAGTGTGCACCATGGTCGGTGAAAATGGCATGTGGTACTCCAAAACGAGTAATGATGTGGTTAAAGAGGAAGAGAGCTGCGGTACGACCATCGTTCAGAAAGGTAGGCATAGCCTCAACCCATTTTGTGAAATAGTCAACGGCGACGATGATGTAACCGTGCCCCCCGGCTGAGGTAGGCTTACACTGCATGAAATCGATGCCCCATTTTGAGAAGGGGCCGATGGCGATAACAGGGTGCAGCGCAGTGGAGTGGGTTTGTGCCTTCTTATTGAAGATTTGGCAGGGTGGGCATTGTTATCACTGAAATTTCGTCCGCACCGGGCGACAAGAACTCAACATCATCAACACAGAAAAAACAATCATCCATGGCACAAGGATTAACTCCACAGCACATCAAAAGGGCCAAAACTATACAAATTTGGCTAAAAAGATTAAAAAGTGCATCGCGCCTATGGTAAACTAGCGCATGCGCGCATTATAGTCGTACATAGGGTGCATATGCGCAGATGTGGGGTGCAAAACCCGCGCGCCTGCCAAACGGCGCATTTATGAAGCTGGTCGGCCTTCCAACCACTAATGGATCGGCTCCCAAGTCGATTTGACATCAAATCCGAGCTCAATCTGCGTGGGGAGGCTAGTCAAAGACCTAAATGTGCCCTAATGTGCCTCTTTTCACATTCAAAGGGGGATGCATAATAGCTCAAAGCTTGGCTATAAAAAGCCATGGATGATCATCATTTC
>JASDQU010372561.1:66557-76717 GCA_032191745.1 Picea mariana
GGAGCCCGAGTGAGTTTGACCAATGTCTGCTCCAGGTACAGTGAGACTTCCCGTCACCGTCACCTTGTGTAAGAACCTAAAAGATTATGGCCACTAAGGTTACCAATTCGTAGTTAGCCCCTGGGCGGGAACAGTCGACAGTTCGATCTAAATGTATGGGCAGGGTATCAAGCCCGAAATCAACTAAGAAGCTTCCACGCAAGTAATTGTGGATTTACCTCAAAGTGACCCCCATAATAAGATCAGACCACCACAAACAGTTAAACCACGGAGGGTTAGTCCCCGTAGCTTACCTGAATGCAACCTCGTGCGTAACCCCTGTGTGAGAGGGAGATCCCAGGCAGACCTATACGATGACTGGATTTTCTCTCCCTGTCACAGGATGCTAATGTTTGTTTTGACAACTTTGGAGAGTTATGCTCACAGCCCTAATCCAAAGTACTACACCTATGCTACTGTTGGTGGAGGATTCTAGCAAAGAAAATGTTCTAGATGAATTTTAATTATCGTTGATTTTAGTGGTTGTTCTTTACGCAAAAGGGGTGAATGGAAGTGAAACGAATGGAATTAAGACTCTGACCCAAAGAGTGCATCAAGCATGATAAGCAATCATTTTCTTTCGATGAACGTCTAGCTAAGGGAGAGAGAGAGCTCTTTCACTAACAAGCACATCTACGGAATTCCCTCAAACAAATCTTTTCTCAATCAAATTCTTGATGTAATGCAAAAACGTTTTTTTTAAAATGCCTCCTAATATACTCAATCAAACATGCAGATATCTTTATTGTTTGCGTATGAGTGACGATTAATGCAATCACAATGATAATCTTTTGCCAATTATCTTCTTGGTATAAATGAGAACCAAACTAGCATAAGCAAACACACGCAATCAATACACCCTTTGTAGCAATCGAAACGAAAAAGCGAATGAGAGGAAACAATCAAAGAGAAAACAAGAGCTAAACACCCAAAAAGAAACAAAAACTGAAGAATAAGGACCTTGACCCAAAACAGAGTGGGGGGTTCTATAGGTCTTTGATGACTTTCACCAAGGTTTTGTTTGACTGAATAGGAGAGAAAAAAAGAGCATAGGATTCAAGCTTCATTCAATCAGGAAGTTTCAAAGACAAATGGTGAAGAAGGCCACAAGATCCGATCAACAAGGTGCTTATCCTTCAGAAAGACTGATGTCAATATTAAATAGGAAGAAAAATTGACTCATGAGGTCACTCAGCAGAAGAACACAGAGGCAGAAACCCAAAAAATTGCAAATTTGGAAGGTTTTTGGGCCAAAGGGGGCTGACGCTCTGTTTCCAAGGGCAAAGAGCGTTATAGCGCTCTGTGTATGGATGCAAGAAGCGCTGGCGCACTGGTGACACTAGGGCAGGGGCGCCAAGGTCTAAAAGTCCCAAAAATGTCAAGAAATTTCAAAAATTGAGATTTGAACTTGACAGCAATGCTGAATGTGACAAGGTGAGGAGATAATCAGCTCATGAAACTAATCAAAGAGGGGTAAACTAGGTCTGAAACAATCAAGGGGCAGAAAAAGGTCAATGAGGAGAAAAATCAAAACAAGAGGCTTTGATCCAAAGCTATCTCCCCAGCGGAGTCGCCAGTTTCTGTTGTAGGAAAATTTGTCTGCGGACAAGTAGATCGACCTCTAAGGTTTGACCTTAACCCTAGACAGAAAAGTGCTTATCATGGACACTGAATTTATTTTGAATCTATCTAAGCCTTGCATGAGAAGGAAGAGTAACCGAAGTACCTCTTAACCGACGTTTGTCCCTGCATTCTCTGAGTTGCGCTCCAATCCTTTGCTCCTCGCTGAGGTCTGTGGACAAACAGGATACGACCACTTCCTACTCTATTGACATTAGCTTGAAAACAGATCTATCACTGAATGATAATTTCATGTAGCATCAGACACAAACTAGAAAGAAACAGGCCAAGCGTGTCATATTAATGAGAATAACGACAGCAGTACTTACAATCGTAGATGCGAATGCGATAGCTTCGTCAGGTCCCCTTCGTCTAACCCTTGCCTGAAAGATCCACAACCTAGATGGCAGCAGCTGCACTGATGGCTCTTCTCTAGCTGACTGCAAATTTCCTCCAAGATCATAAGTTTCACATATGTAATTCTTCCCCCTCTCCTCACCATTAGAGATTGCTTATATAGGTTGGGAAGAGGCTAACCACTTGAGTTATGTTTAGAACCAGTTAGGAACCTCTTCCTTGGTTGAGAGATATTTTGACAAAACCAAGAATTCGAGATTAACTGCCTCCTAAACTTGAATGATTCTCCCCTTATTCTTCTCACCGGGCTAACAGTTCACCCAGAATAGGGAGCGCTCCTTCAGAAAGGTCACAGAGTGCTATAACGCTCCTAGAAAGGTCCAGAGAAGCGCCAGCGCTCCAAATTTGGGTAACGCTCCTGCAAAGGGGTAGAAAAGCACTATAACGCTCCTCAGACATGGTGAAGGGGCGCCAGCGCTCCTCAGGTAGTTTTAGAGGAGCGTTCCCCTTCCAAAACCTTGATTATGAAGCCTTCTAAGGTATTGAGAGATGTTTGACTTCAGTAGACCAGTTTCCTTCCTTCAAATTGATTAAATGAGATGTTTCAAGTGCCTCTGTGATATCATCATTGAGGTGACATGATTCAACAATATTTACGACACTCTTATGACCAACTTGCGACATTTGCGACAAGTTGTACAAGAGTTGCGACACTTGCGACAAGTGAGAGGTATGCGCGACACTTATCCAGTTGAGTGATTTGGATGTGTAACAACTTTCACCAAGGTTTTGTTCGACTGAATAGAAGAGAAAAACAGAGCATAGGCTTCAAGCTTCATTCAATCAAGAAGATTCAAAGAAAAATGGTGAAGAAGGCTACAAGATCCAATCAACAAGGTGCTTATCCTTCAGAAAGACTGATGTCAAGATTAAATAGGAAGAAAAATTGATTCATGAGGTCACTCAGCAGAAGAACACAGAGGCAGAAACCCAAAAAATTGCAAATTTGGAAGGTTTCTGGGCCAAAGGAGGCTGGCGCTCTGTTGCCAATGGAAAAGAGCGTTATAGCACTCTGTGTAGGGCTACAAGAAGCGCTGGTGCACTGGTGACACTAAGTCAAGGGCGCCAGGGTCTAAAAGTCCCAAAAATGTCAAAAAATTTCAAAAATTGAGATTTGAACTTGACAAATATGCTGAAAGTGACAAGGTAAGGAGCCAATCAGCACGTGAACCTAATCAAAGAGGGGTAAACCAGATCTGAAACAATCAAGGGGCAGAACAAGGTCAATGAGGAGAAAAATCAAAATAAGAGGCTTTGATTCAAGGCTATCTCCCCAGTGGAGTCGCCAGTTTCTGTTGTAGGAAAATCTGCCTGCGGACAAGTAGATCGACCTCTAAGGTTTGACCTTAACCCTAGATAAAAAAGTGCTTATCATGGACACTGAATTTCTTTCGAATCTATCTAAGCCTAATGCATGAGAAGGAAGAGTAACAGAAGTACCTCTTAACCGACATTTTTCCCTGCACGCTCCGAGTTGTGCTCCAATCCTTTGCTCCTCACTGAGGTCTGCGGACAAAACAGGATACGACCACTTCCTACTCTATTGACATTAGCTTGAAAATAGATCTATCACTGAATGATAAGTTCATGTAGCATCAGACACAAACTAGAAAGAAACAGGCCAAGCGTGTCATATTAATGAGAATAACGACATCAATACTTACAATCGTAGATGCGAATGCGACAGCTTTGTCAGGTCCTCTTCGTCTAACCCTTGCCTGAAAGATCCACAACCTGGATGGCAGCAGCTGCACTGATGGCTCTTCTCTAGCTGACTGCAAATTTCCTCCAAGATCATAAGTTTCACATATGTAATTCCTCCTTCTTCTCCTCACCATAGAGCTTGCTTATATAGGTTGGGAAGAGGCTAACCACTTGAGTTATGTTTAGAACCAGTTAGGAACCTCTTCCTTGGTTGAGAGATCTTTTGATAGAACCAAGAATTCGAGCTTAACTGCCTCCTAAACTTGAATGATTCTCCCCTTATTCTTCTCACCGGGCTAACAGTTCACCCAGAATAGGGAGCGCTCCTTCAGAAAGGTCACAGAGTGCTATAACGCTCCCAGAAAGGTCCAGAGAAGTGCCAGCGCTCCAAATTTGTGTAACGCTCTTGCAAAGGGGTGGAAGAGCACTATAACGCTCCTCAACCATGGTGAAGGGGCGCCAGCGCTCCTCAGGTAGTGTTAGAGGAGTGTTCCCCTTCCAAAACCTTGATTATGAAGCCTTCTAGGGTATTAAGAGATGTTTGACTTCAGTAGACCAGTTTTCTTCCTTCAAACTGAGTAAATGAGATGTTTCAAGTGCCTCTGTAATGTCGTCATTGAGGTAACATGATTCAACAGTATCTACGACACTCTTATGACCAACTTGCGACATTTGCGACAAGTTGTACAGGAGTTGCGACACTTGCGACAAGTAATAGGTATGTGCGACACTTATCCAGTTGAGTGATTTGGATGTGTAACACCTAGCCTAGCCTAGACTACTCTATCCTATCCTATCCTATCCTAGCCTACTCTATCCTACTCTACCTAGCTCAGCCTAGCCTAGCTTACTCTACCGAGCCTAGCCTACTCTACCTAGCCTAGCCTACTCTAGCCTACTCTACCTATCCTAGCCTACTCTAAGTCTAGCTTAGCCTAGCCTATCCTAGCCTACTCTAAGTCTATCTTAGCTTAGCTTAGCTTAGCCTAGCTTAGCCTAGCCAAACCTAGCCTAGCTTAGCCTAGCCTAGCTTAGCCTAGCTTAGCTTAGCCTTGCTTAGCTTCTCTTAGCTTAGTCTAGCCTAGCCTAGCCTAGCCTAGCCTAGCCTAGCTTAGCCTAGCCTAGCTTAGCCTAGCCTAGCCTAGCTTAGCCTAGCTTAGCCTAGCCTAGCTTAGCTTTTCTTAGCCTAGCCTTGCTTAGCCTAGCTTAGGATAGCTTAGCCTAGCCTAGCCTTGCCTAGCCTAGCTTAGTCTAGCCTTGCTTAGCCTAGCTTAGCTTAGCCTAGACTAACTTAGCTTAGCCTACCCTAGCTTAGCTTAGCTTAGCTTAGTCTAGCTTAGCTTAGCTTAGCTTAGCTTAGCCTACCTTTGCTTCGCTTAGACTAGCTTAGACTACTGTACCTATACTAGCCTACTTTGTCTATCCTAGCCTAGCCTAGCCTACTCTACCTAGCCTAGCATACTCTATCGTATCCTAACTTAGCCTAGCCTACTCTACCTAGCCTACTCAACCTAGCCTAGTCTACTCTATCCTATCCTAGCCTAACCTAGCCTACTCTACCTAGCCTAGGCTACTCTATCTAGCCTAGCCTACTCTATCTAGCCTAGCCTAGCCTAACCTACGCTATCTAGGTTATTCTATTGTATCCTATCCTCGCCTAGACTACTCTACCTAGCCTAGCCTACTATAGCCTACTCCACCTAGCATACTCCACCTAGCCTAGCCTAGCCTAGCCTACTCTATCCTATCTTACTCTACCTAGCCTAGCCTGGCCTAGACTACTCTACCTAGCCTCACCTACTCTATCCTAGCCGACTCTACCTAGCCTCACCTACTGTATCCTAGCCTACTTTACCTAGCCTAGCCTAGCTTAGCCTAGCTTTGTCTAGTCTAGTCTACCTAACCTACTCTACCTTGCCTAGAATAGCCTAGACTACTCCGTCCTAGCCAACTCTATCTAGCTTAGACTATTCTATCCTATCCTAGCCTACTCTACCTAGCCCAGCCTACTCTAGCCTACTCTATCTAGCCTAGCCTAACCTAGTCTAGTCTACTCTACCTAGCCTAGCCTAGCCTAGCCTACTCTATCCCGGAGTACTCTACCTAGCCTCACCTACTCTATACTATCCTACCCTACCTAGGCTAGCCTTGGCTAGCCTATTCTCTCCTAGCCTAGCCTACTCTATCTAGCCTAGCCTAGCCTAGCCTACTTTACCTAGCCTACTCTACCTAGTCTAGCTTAGCCTAGCCTAGGCTACTCTACCTAGCTTAGCCTATCCTAGTCTACTCTAAGTCTAGCTTAGCCTAGCCTATCCTAGCCTACTCTAAGCCTAGCTTAGCTTAGCTTAGTTTATCCTAGCTTAGCCTAGCTTAGCCTATCTTTGCTTCGCTTAGCTTAGCCTAGCTTTTCCTAGCCTAGTTTAGCTTAGCCTAGCTTAGCCTAGCCAAGCCTAGCGAAACCTAGCCTAGCCTAGCCTAGCCTAGCTTAGCCTAGCTTAGCTTAGCCTAGCTTATCTTAGCTTAGCCTAGCTTAGCTTCGCTTAGCTTTGCCTAGCTTAGCCTAGCTTTGCCTAGCTTTGCTTAGCATAGCCTAGCCTAGCCTAGCCTAGCCTAGCTTTGCCTAGCTTTGCCTAGCCTAGCTTTGCCTAGCTTAGGTTAGCTTAGCCTAACTTATCCTAGCCTAGCTTAGTTTTTCTTAGCTTAGCCTTGCTTAGCCTAGGTTAGCATAGTTTAACCTAGCCTAGCTTAGCCTAGCTTAACCTAGCCTAGCTTAGCCTAGCATTGCTTAGCCTAACCTTGCTTTGCGTAGTCTTGTTTTGCCTTGCCTTGCCTAGCCTAGCGTAGCCTAGAGTTGCCTAATCTCGCTTAGACTAGCTTAGCTTAGCTTAGCTTAGCTTAGCCTAGCTCATCCTAGCCTATCTTAGCTTAGCCTACCTTTGCCTCGCTTAGCATAGCCTAGCTTTTCCTCGCTTAGCTTAGCCTAGCTCAACCTAGCCTAGCTCAACCTAGCCTAGCATAGCTTAGCTTAGCTTAGCTTAGGCTAGCTTAGCCTAGCCTAGTTTAGCCTCGTTTAGCCTAGCTTAGTCTAGCTTTACTTAGTGTTCAAGGATAAATTCGTGAGTGCGGACACAGACCAATCTCCACAGATCCACCTGGATCTGGAACAAACCGTGACAGAATACTACTCTTTCCCTAGTTNGCCTTGCCTAGCCTAGCGTAGCCTAGAGTTGCCTAATCTCGCTTAGACTAGCTTAGCTTAGCTTAGCTTAGCTTAGCCTAGCTCATCCTAGCCTATCTTAGCTTAGCCTACCTTTTCCTCGCTTAGCATAGCCTAGCTTTTCCTCGCTTAGCTTAGCCTAGCTCAACCTAGCCTAGCTCAACCTAGCCTAGCATAGCTTAGCTTAGCTTAGCTTAGGCTAGCTTAGCCTAGCCTAGTTTAGCCTCGTTTAGCCTAGCTTAGTCTAGCTTTACTTAGCCTAGCTTAGCCTAGCCTAGCTTTGCGTAGCATAGCTTTTTTTAGCCTTCTTTAAGCTTGCTTAGCCTAGCCTTGCTTAGCCTAGCTTAGTCTAGCTTTGCCTAGCATAGCCTAGCCTAGCTTAGCCTAGCTTAGGTTAGCCTAGCTTAGCCTAGATTTGCTTCGCTTAGCCTAGCTCAGACTACTCTACGTAGCCTAAACTACTCTACCTAGCCTACTCTACCTATCCTAGCCTAGCCTACTCTATCCTTGCCTACTCTACCTAGCCTAGACTACTCTATCCTAGCCTAGCCTATCCTACTCTAACTAGCCTAGCCTACTCTACCTAGCCTAGCCTAACCAAGCCTACTCTACCTAGCCTACTCTATCATATCCTAACCTAGCCTAGCCTAGCCTACTCTACCTAGCCTAGCCTACTCTAGCCTACTCTACCAAGCCTAATCTACCTAGCCTAGCGCATCCTGGCCTACTCTACCTAGCCAAGCCTAGCCTAGCCTAGCCTACTCTACCTAGCCTAGCCTAGCCTACTCTACCTAGCCTACTCTATCCTATCCTATCCTAGCCTAGCCAACTCTAGCCTGCTCTACCTAGCCTAGCCTAGCCTAGCTTACTCTACCTAGTCTAGCCTAGTCTAGCCTACTCTGTCCTATCCTATCGTAGCCTAGCCTACTGTAGCCTACTCTACTTAGCATACTCTACCTCGCCTAGCCTAGCCCAGCCTACTCTATCCTATCCTATCCTAGCCTAGCCTACTTTACGTAGCCTAGCCTATCCTACCCTAGCCTAGTAAACCTAGCCTACTCTATCCTATCCTATCCTAGCCTATCCTACTCTAACTAGCCTATCCGAATCTAGTCTACTCTACCTAGCTTACTCTACCTAGCTTAGCCTAGCCTTTCCTACTCTACCTAGCATACTTTATCCTCTCCAAGCCTAGCCTTCTCTACCTAACTTAGTCTAACCTAGCCCAGTTTAGCCTAGCCTACTCTACCTAGCCTAGCCTACTTTAGCCTACTCTGCCTAGCCTAGCCTATCCTACTCTACCTAGCCTAGTCTACTCTATTCCATACTAGCCTGGCCTAGCCTACTCTACCTAGCCTAGCCTACCCTAGCCTACCCTAGCCTACTTTATCTAGGCTAGTCTACTCTATCTACCCTAACCTAGCCTAACCTACTCTACCTAGCCTATTCTATCATATCCTATCCTAGCCTAGACTACTCTACCTAGCCTAGCCTACTCTAGCCTACTCTACCCAGCATACTCTACCTAGCTTAGCCTTGCCTAGCCTACTCTATCCTATCCWACACTACCTAGCCTAGCTTGGCCCAAACTACTCTACCTAGCCTCACCTACTCTATCCTAGCCTACTCTACCTAGCTTAGCCTACCCTACCCTAGCTTAGCTTAGCCTAGTCTACTCTACCTAGCCTACTCTACCTTCCCTAGACTAGCCTACTCTATCTATCTTAAACTACTCTATCCTAGCCTAGCCTTCTCTAGCCTACTCTACCTAGCCTAGCCTAAGCTAGTCTAGCCTACTCTACCTAGCCTAGCCTAGCCTAGCCTACTCTATTCTGGCCTACTCTACTTAGCCTCGCCTACTCTATTCTAGCCTACCATACCTAGCCTAGCCTACTCTATCTAGCTTAGCCTAGCCTAGCCTACTCTACCTAGTCTAGCCTAGCCTAGCGTGGATTACTCTACCTAGCCTATCCTATCCTAGCCTACTCTAAGTCCAGCTTAGCCTAGCCTATCCTAGCCTACTCTAAGCCTAGTTTAGCCTAGCTTAGCTTAGCTTAGCTTATTCTAGCTTAGCCTAGCTTAGCCCAGCTTTGCTTCGCTTAGCTTAGCCTAGCTTTGCTTAGCCTAGCTTAGCTTAGCCTAGCTTAGCCTTGACAAGCCTAGCCAAACCTAGCCCAGCCTAGCATAGCCTAGCTTAGCTTAGCTTGTCTTAGTCTAGCTTATCTTAGCTTAGCTTGGCCTAGCTTAGCTTTGCTTAGCTTAGCTTAGCTTAGCCTAGCTTTGCCTAGCTTTGCTTAGCATCGCCTAGCCTAGCCTAGCCTAGCCTAGCTTAGCCTAGCGTTGCTTCGTTTAGCTCAGCCTAGCTTTGCCTAGCCTAGCTTAGCTTAGCCTAGATTAGCCTAGCCAAGCCTAGCTAAACCTAGCCTAGCCTAGCCTAGCCTAGCCTAGCTTAGCCTAGCTTTGCCTAGCCTAGCTTAGCTTAGCCTAGCTTAGCCTAGCTTTGCTTCACTTAGCTTAGTCTAGCTTTGCCTAGCCTAGCTTAGCTTAGCCTAGCTTAACCTAGCCAATATTAGCCTAGCCTAGCCTAGCCTAGCTTAGCTTAGCCTAGCTTATCTTAGCTTAGTTTAGCCTAGCTTAGCTTCACCTAGCTTAGCCTAGCTTTGCCTAGCATCGCATAGCCTAGCCTAGACTAACCTAACTTTGCTGAGCTTAGCCTAGCTTTGCCTAGCTTAGCCTAGCTTTGCCTTGCCTAGCTTTTCCTAGCCTAGCTTAGCTTAGCCGAGCTTAGCCTAGCCTAGCTTATCTTTTCTTAGCCTAGCCTTGCTTAGCATAGCTTAGCCTAACCTATCCTTGCCTAGCCTAACTTATCCTAGCCTTGCTTAGCCTAGCTTAGCCTAGCTTAGCTTAGCTTAGCTTAGCCTTGCTTAGCCTAGCTTAGCTTAGCTTAGCCTAGCTTTGCTTCGCTTAGCCTAGCTTAGACTACTCTATCTAGCCTAGCCTAGCCTAGCCTAGGCTACTCTACCTAGCCTAGCCTACTCTATCCTATCCTACCCTAGCCTAGCCTACTCTGCCTAGCCTAGTCTACTATGTCCTATCTTAGCCTATCCGAGCCTACTCTACCTAGCCTAGCCTAGCCTACTCTATCCTAACCTAGCCTACTTTA
>JASDQU010372561.1:76737-87199 GCA_032191745.1 Picea mariana
ATCCTACCCTAGCCTAGCCTACTCTGCCTAGCCTAGTCTACTATGTCCTATCTTAGCCTATCCGAGCCTACTCTACCTAGCCTAGCCTAGCCTACTCTATCCTAACCTAGCCTACTTTAACCTACTCTACCTAGCCTAACCTATCCTAACCTACTCTACCTAGCCTACTCTATCCTATGCTAGCCTAGCCTAACCTACTCTACCTAGCCTAGCCTACTCTACCCAGCCGTGGCTAGTCTAGCCTACTCTATCCTATCCTAGCCTAGCCTAGCCTAGCCTAGTCTTCCTAGACTGGCCTACTCTAACCTACTCTACCTAGCCTAGCATATCCTAGCCTACTCTACCTAGTCTAGCGTAGCCTACTCTATCATATCCTAGCCTACTCGATCATATCCTAGCCTAGTCTAGCCTAGTCTAGCCTACTCTACCTGCCTACTTTACTTAGCCTAGCCTAGCCTAACCTACTCTATCTAGCCTAGCCTACTCTATCCTATCCTAGCCTAGGATAGCCTACTATACTTAGCCTAGCTGACTCTAGACTACTCTACCTAGCCTAGCCTACTCTATCCTATCCTATCCTAGCCAAGACTACTCTACCTAGCCTAGCCTACTCTAGCCTATTCTACCTAGCCTAGTCTAGCCTACTCTATCGTATCTTAGCCTAGCCTACTCTACCAAGCCTAGCCTACTCGAGCATACTCTACCTAGCCTAGCCTACTCTATCCTAGCCTACTCTACCCAACCTAGCCTACTCTATCATATCCTAGCCTAGCCTAGACTAGCCTATTCTACCTAGCCTAGACTACTCTAGCCTACTCTACCTAGACTAGCCTAGCCTATTCTACCTAGCCTAGACTACTCTAGCCTACTCTACTTAGCCTAGCCTAGCCTACTCTACCTAGCCTAGCCTAGCCTACTCTACCTAGCCTAGCTTAGCCTAGCCTACTCTACCTTGCCTAGCCTAGCTTAGCCCACTCTACCTAGCCTACTCTATCCTATCCTATCCTATCCTATCCTACTCTACCTACCCTARCCTAATCTAACCTACTCTACCTAGCCTAGCCTACTCTACCTAGCCTAGCCTAGCCAACTCTACCTAGCCTAGCCTACTCTACCTAGCCTAGCCTAGACTGGTCTAGCCTASTCTACTTATCCTATCCTACTCTATCCTAGCCTAGCCTAGACTACCCTACTCTATCCTAACCTAGCCTCGCCTAGCCTACTCTACCTAGCCTAGCCTACTCTATCATTGCCCAGCCTAGTCTACTCTAACTAGCTTAGCCTAGCTCAGCCTAGCTAATACTAGCTTAGCATGGCTTAGCTTAGCCTAGCTTAGCTTAGCTTAGTTTAGCCTAGCTTTGCTTAGCTTAGCCTAGCCTAGCTAAGCCTAGCTTTGCTTCGATTAGCTTTGCCTAACCTTGCTTTTCCTTGCCTTGACTAGCCTAGCCTAGCCTAGCCTAGCGCAGCCTAGCCTAGCTTAGCCTAGCTTAGCTTTGCTTAGCTTGGCCTAGCTCATCCTAGCCCAGCTTAGTTTAGCCTACCTTTGCCTTGCTTAGCTTAGCCTAGCTTAGCCTAGCTTTGCCTCGCTTAGCTTAGCCTAGCATAGCCTAGCCTAGCCTAGCCTAGCCTAGCTTAGCTTAGCCTAGCCTAGCTTAGCCTAGCTTTGCTTAGCCTAGCTTAGCCTAGCCTTGCTTAGCCTAGCTTAGCATAGTTTAGCCTAGCCTAGCCTTGTCTAGCCTAGCTTAACCTAGCCTTGCTTAGCCTAGCTTAGCTTAGCCTAGCCTAGCTTAGCTTNACTACTCTACCTAGCCTAGCCTACTCTACCTAGCCTAGTCTAGCCAACTTAGCCTAGGCTATTCTACCTAGCCTAGCCTACTCTACCTATCCTAGCCTAGCCTACTCTACCTAGCCTACTTTATCATATCCTACCCTAGCCTAGCCTACTCTACCTAGCCTAGTCTACTCTATCCTATCTTAGCCTAGCCTAGCCTACTCTACCTAGCCTAACCTACTCTAGCCTACTCTACCTAGCCTAGCCTAGCCTACTCTACCTAACCTAGCCTGGCCTAACCTAACCTACCTTACCTAGAGTACTCTATCCTATCCTAGCATAGGATAGCCTATTCTAACTAGCCTACTCTACCTAGCCTAGCCTACTCTACCTAGCCTAGCCTACTCTACCTAGCCTTACATAGCCTACTCTAAATGCCTACTCTATCCTATCCTACCCTAGTCTAGCCTAATCTACGTAGTCTAATCTACTCTAACCTACTCTACCTAGCCTACTCTACTTCCCCTACTCTACCTAGCCTACTCTAGCCTACTCTAGCCTATTCTACCTAGCCTACTCTACTTAGCCTAGCCTAGCCTACTCTACCTATCCTATTCTATCCTATGCTAGCCTAGTCTAGCCTACTCTACCTAGCCTAGCCTACTCTACCCAGCCTAGCCTAGGCTAGCCCACTCTACCTATACTAGTCTATCCTAGCCTACTCTACCTAGCCTAGCCTACTCTATCCTATCCTAGCCTAGCCTAGCCTACTCTACCTAGCCTAGCCTAGCCTAGTCTACTCTACATAGCCTAGCCTATCCTACTCTACCTAGCCTACTATATCCTATCCTAGCCTACTCTACCTTGCCTAGCCTACTCTATATTAGCGTAGCCTAGCCTAGCCTACTCTAACCCACCTAGCCTACTCTATCCTACTCTAGCCTACTCTACCCTAGCCTAGCCTACTCTACCTAGCTTAGCCTACTCTATCCTAACCTAGCGTACCCTAACCCACTCTAGCCTAGCCTACTTTACCTAGCCTAGCCTACTTTATCCTAGCCAACTCTACCTAGCCTAGCCTAGCCTAGCCTACTCTACCTTGCCTAGCCTATCCTGGCCTAGCCTACACTACCTAGCCTAGCCTAGCCTACTCTATCTTATCCTAACCTAGTCTAGACTACTCTACATAGCCTAGCCTACTCTACCTATCCTAGCCTAGCCTAGCCTCACCTACTCTACCTAGCCTGGCCTAGCCTACTCTACCTAGCCTACTCTATCCTATCCTAGCCTAGCATAGTCTACTCTACCTAGCCTAGCCTACTCTACCTATCCTAGCCTACTCTAGCCTACTCTACCTACCCTACTCTACCCAGCCTAGCCTTTTCTACCTTGCCTAGCATACTCTATCCTATCTTAGCCTAGCCTAGCCTACTCTACCTAGCCTAACTTACTCTGGCCTACTCTACCTAGCCTAGCCCAGCCTAGCCTACCATACTTAGCCTACTATATCCTATTGTAACCTAGCCTAGCCTACTCTACCTAGCCTAGCCTAACGTACTTTATCTTATCCTATACTAGCCTGGCCTAATCTACCTAGCCTAGCCTAAACTAGCCTACTCTACCTAGCCTAGTCTAGCCTAGCTTGGCCTAGTCTACCTAGCCTAGCCTAGCCTAGCCTACTCTACCTAGCCTACTCTATCCTATCCTATCCTAGCCTAGCTTACTTTACATACCCTAGCCTACTCTAACCTACTCTACCAAACCTACTCTACCTAGCCTAGCCTAGCCTACCCTACTCTAGCATACTCTACCAAGCCTACGCTACCTAGCCTAGCCTACTCTAGCCTACTATACCTAGCCTACTCTACTTAGCCTAGTCTAGCCTACTCTACCTAGCCTAGCCAAGCCTAGCCTTCTCTACCTAGCTTAGTCTAACCTAGCCCAGTTTAGCCTAGCCTACTCTACCTAGCCTAGCCTACTTTAGCCTACTCTGCCTAGCCTAGCCTATCCTACTCTACCTAGCCTAGTCTACTCTATTCCATACTAGCCTGGCCTAGCCTACTCTACCTAGCCTAGCCTACCCTAGCCTACCCTAGCCTACTTTATCTAGGCTAGCCTACTCTATCTACCCTAGCCTAGCCTAACCTACTCTACCTAGCCTATTCTATCCTATCCTATCCTAGCCTAGCCTACTCTAGCCTACTCTACCCAACATACTCTACCTAATTTAGCCTTGCCTAGCCTACTCTATCCTATCCTACACTACCTAGCCTAGCTTGGCCCAAACTACTCTACCTAGCCTCGCCTACTCTATCCTTAGCCTCGCCTACTCTATCCTAGCCTACCATACCTAGCCTAGCCTACTCTATCTAGCTTAGCCTAGCCTAGCCTACTCTACCCAGTCTAGCCTAGCCTAGCGTGGACTACTCTACCTAGTCTATCATATCCTAGCCTACTCTAAGTCCAGCTTAGCCTAGCCTATCCTAGCCTACTCTATGCCTAGTTTAGCCTAGCTTGGCTTAGCTTAGCTTATTCTAGCTTAGCCTAGCTTAGCCTAGCTTTGCTTCGCTTAGCTTAGCCTAGCTTTGCTTAGCCTAGCTCAGCTTAGCCTAGCTTAGCCTTGACAAGCCTAGCCAAACCTAGCCTAGCCTAGCATAGCCTAGCTTAGCTTAGATTGGCTTAGTCTAGATTATCTTAGCTTAGCTTAGCCTAGCTTACCTTCGCTTAGCTTAGCTTAGCTTAGCCTAGCTTAGCCTAGCTTTGCTTAGCATCGCCTAGCCTAGCCTAGCCTAGTCTAGCTTAACCTAGATTTGTTTCATTTAGCTTAGCCTAGCTTTGCCTAGCCTAGCTTAGCTTAGCCTAGATTAGCCTAGCCAAGCCTAGCTAAACTTAGCTTAGCCTAGCCTAGCTTAGCCTAGCTTTGCCTAGCTTAGCTTACCTTAGCCTAGCTTAGCCTAGCCTTGCTTCGCTTAGCTTAGCATAGCTTAGCCTAACCTAGCCTTGCCTAGCCTAGCTTAGCCTAGCCTTGCTTAGCCTAGCTTAGCCTAGCTTAGCTTAGCTTAGGTTAGCCTTGCTTAGCTTAGCTTAGCCTAGCTTTGCTTCGCTTAGCCTAGCTTAGATTACTCTATCTAGCCTATCCTAGCCTAGCCTAGGCTACTCTACCTAGCCTAGCCTACTCTGCCTAGCCTAGTCTACTCTGCCTAGCCTAGTCTACTCTGTCCTATCTTAGCCTATCCGAGCCTACTCTACCTAGCCTAGCCTAGCCTACTCTATCCTAGCCTAGCCTAGCCTAGCCTACTTTAGCCTACTCTACCTAGACTAACCTATCCTAACCTACTCTACCTAGCCTACTCTATCCTATGCTAGCCTAGCCTAACCTACTCTACCTAGCCTAGCCTACTCTACCCAGCCGTGCTTAGTCTAGCCTACTCTATCCTATCCTAGCCTAGCCTAGCCTAGCCTACTCTTCCTAGCCTGGCCTACTCTAACCTACTCTACCTAGCCTAGCATATCCTAGCCTACTCTACCTAGTCTAGCCTAGCCTAGTCTATCATATCCTAGCCTACTCGATCATATCCTAGCCTAGCCTAGCCTACTCTAGCCTACTCTACTTGCCTACTTTACTTAGCCTAGCCTAGCCTAACCTACTCTACCTAGCCTAGCCTACTCTATCCTATCCTAGCCTAGGCTAGCCTACTATACTTAGCCTAGCTGACTCTAGACTACTCTACCTAGCCTAGCCTACTCTATCCTATCCTATCCTAGCCAAGACTACTCTACCTAGCCTAGCCTACTCTAGCCTATTCTACCTAGCCTAGTCTAGCCTACTCTATCGTATCTTAGCCTAGCCTACTCTACCAAGCCTAG
This sequence comes from Picea mariana, assembly GCA_032191745.1. Lineage (NCBI taxonomy): Eukaryota > Viridiplantae > Streptophyta > Pinopsida > Pinales > Pinaceae > Picea > Picea mariana. The sequence goes on from JASDQU010372561.1 coordinate 82,376, forward strand.
CCTACTCGAGCATACTCTACCTAGCCTAGCCTACTCTATCCTAGCCTACTCTACCCAACCTAGCCTACTCTATCATATCCTAGCCTAGCCTAGACTAGCCTATTCTACCTAGCCTAGACTACTCTAGCCTACTCTACCTAGACTAGCCTAGCCTATTCTACCTAGCCTAGACTACTCTAGCCTACTCTACTTAGCCTAGCCTAGCCTACTCTACCTAGCCTAGCCTAGCCTACTCTACCTAGCCTAGCTTAGCCTAGCCTACTCTACCTTGCCTAGCCTAGCTTAGCCCACTCTACCTAGCCTACTCTATCCTATCCTATCCTATCCTATCCTACTCTACCTACCCTAGCCTAATCTAACCTACTCTACCTAGCCTAGCCTACTCTACCTAGCCTAGCCTAGCCAACTCTACCTAGCCTAGCCTACTCTACCTAGCCTAGCCTAGACTGGTCTAGCCTACTCTACTTATCCTATCCTACTCTATCCTAGCCTAGCCTAGACTACCCTACTCTATCCTAACCTAGCCTCGCCTAGCCTACTCTACCTAGCCTAGCCTACTCTATCATTGCCCAGCCTAGTCTACTCTAACTAGCTTAGCCTAGCTCAGCCTAGCTAATGCTAGCTTAACCTGGCTTAGCTTAGCCTAGCTTAGCTTAGCTTAGTTTAGCCTAGCTTTGCTTAGCTTAGCCTAGCCTAGCTAAGCCTAGCTTTGCTTTGCTTAGCTTTGCCTAGCCTTGCTTTTCCTTGCCTTGACTAGCCTAGCCTAGCCTAGCCTAGCGCAGCCTAGCCTAGCTTAGCCTAGCTTAGCTTAGCTTAGCTTGGCCTAGCTCATCCTAGCCCAGCTTAGCTTACCTTTGCCTTGCTTAGCTTAGCCTAGCTTAGCCTAGCTTTGTCTCGCTTAGCTTAGCCTAGCCTAGTCTAGCATAGCCTAGCCTAGCCTAGCCTAGCTTAGCTTAGCCTAGCCTAGCTTAGCTTAGCTTAGTTTAGCTTTGCTTAGCCTAGCTTAGCCTAGCCTTGCTTAGCCTAGCTTAGCATAGTTTATCCTAGCCTAGCCTTGCCTAGCGTAGCTTAACCTAGCCTTGCTTAGCCTACCCTTGCTTAGCCTAGCTTAGCTTATCCTAGCCTAGCTTAGCTTAGCTTAGCTTAGCCTAGCTTAGCCTAGCTTAGCCTTGCTTTTCTTCACTTAGCCTAGCTTAGACTACTCTACCTAGCCTAGCCTACTCTACCTAGCCTAGCCTAGCCGACTTAGCTTAGGCTATTCTACCTAGGCTAGCCTACTCTACCTATCCTAGCCTAGCCTACTCTACCTAGCCTACTCTATCGTATCCTACCCTAGCCTAGCCTACTCTACCTAGCCTACTCTACTCTATCCTATCTTAGCCTAGGCTAGCCTACTCTACCTAGCCTAACCTACTCTAGCCTACTCTACCTACCCTAGCCTAGCCTACTCTACCTAACCTAGCCTGGCCTAACCTACCCTACCTTACCTAGAGTACTCTATCATATCCTAGCTTAGGATAGCCTATTCTAACTAGCCTACTCTACCTAGCCTAGCCTACTCTACCTAGCCTTACCTAGCCTACTCTAAATGCCTACTCTATCCTATCCTACCCTAGCCTATCCTAATCTATGTAGTCTAATCTACTCTAACCTACTCTACCTAGCCTACTCTACTTACCCTACTCTACCTAGCCTACTCTAGCCTACTCTAGCCTATTCTATCTAGCCTACTCTACTTGGCCTAGCCTAGCCTACTCTACCTATCCTATTCTATCCTATGCTAGCCTAGTCTAGCCTACTCTACATAGCCTAGCCTACTCTACCCAGCCTAGCCTAGGCTAGCCCACTCTACCTATACTAGTCTATCCTAGCCTAGCCTATCCTAGCCTAGCCTACTCTATCCTATCTTAGCCTAGCCTAGCCTACTCTACCTAGCCTAGCCTAGCCTAGCCTACTCTACATAGCCTAGCCTATCCAACTCTACCTAGCCTACTCTATCCTTGCCTAGCCTACTCTATACTAGCGTAGCCTAGCCTAGCCTACTCTAATCCGCCTAGCCTACTCTAGCCTACTCTACCTAGCATACTCTACCCTAGCCTAGCCTACTCTACCTAGCTTAGCCTACTCTATCCTAACCTAGCCTAGCCTAGCCCACTCTTGCCTAGCCTACTTTACCTAGCCTAGCCTACCTTATCCTAGCCAACTCTACCTAGCCTAGCCTAGCCTAGCCTACTCTACCTTGCCTAGCCTATCATGGCCTAGCCTACACTACCTAGCCTAGCCTAGCCTACTCTATCTTATCCTAACCTAGCCTAGACTACTCTACCTAGCCTAGCCTACTCTACCTATCCTAGCCTAGCCTAGCCTAACCTACTCTACCTAGCCTAGCCTAGCCTACTCTACCTAGCCTACTCTATTCTATCCTAGCCTAGCCTAGTCTACTCTACCTAGCCTAGCCTACTCTACCTAGCCTAGCCTACTCTAGCCTACTCTACCTACTCTACTCTACCCAGCCTAGCCATTTCTACCTAGCCTAGCCTAGCCTAGCATACTCTATCCTATCTTAGCCTAGCCTAGGCTACTCTACCTAGACTAACTTACCTTGGCCTACTCTACCTAGCGTAGCCTACTCTACCTAGCCTAGCCCAGCCTAGCCTACCTTACTTAGCCTACTATATCCTATCCTAGCCTGGCATAACCTACTCTACCTAGCCTAGCCTACTCTACCTAGCCTAGCCTAACGTACTTTATCTTATCCTATACTAGCCTGGCCTAATCTAGCTAGCCTAGCCTACTCTAGCCTACTCTACTTAGCCTAGTCTAGCCTAGCCTAGCCTACTCTACCTAGCCTAGCCTAGCCTAGCCTACTCTACCTAGCCTACTCTATCCTATCCTAGCCTAGCCTAGCCTACTTTACATAGCCTAGCCTACTCTAGCCTACTCTATCAAACCTACTATACCTAGCCTAGCCTAGCCTAGCCTACCCTAACATACTCTACCAAGCCTACTCTACCTAGCCTAGCCTACTCTAGCCTACTATACCTAGCCTACTCTACTTAGCCTAGTCTAGCCTACTCTACCTAGCCTAGCCAAGCCTAGCCTTCTCTACCTAACCTAGTCTAACCTAGCCCAGTCTAGCCTAGCCTACTCTACCTAGCCTAGCCTACTTTAGCCTACTCTGCCTAGCCTAGCCTATCATACTCTACCTAGCCTAGTCTACTCTATTCCATACTAGCCTAGCCTAGCCTACTCTACCTAGCCTAGCCTACCCTATCCTACCCTAGCCTACTTTATCTAGGCCAGCCTACTCTATCTACCCTAGCCTAGCCTAACCTACTCTACCTAGCCTATTCTATCCTATTTTATCCTAGCCTAGACTACTCTACCTAGCCTAGCCTACTCTAGCCTACTCTACCCAGCATACTCTACCTAACTTAGCCTAGCCTAGCCTAGCCTACTCTATCCTATCCTACTCTATCTAGTCTAGCCTGGCCCAAACTACTCTACCTAGCCTCACCTACTCTATCGTATCCTACTCTACCTAGCTTAGCCTAGCCTAGCCTAGCTTAGCTTAGCCTAGTCTACTCTACCTAGCCTACTCTACCTTCCCTAGACTAGCCTACTCTATCTAGCTTAAACTACTCTATCCTAGCCTAGCCTACTCTACCTAGCCTAGCCTACTCTAGCCTACTCTACCTAGCCTAGCCTAGGCTAGTCTAGCCTACTCTACCTAGCCTAGCTTAGCCTAGCCTACTCTATTCTGGCCTACTCTACTTATCCCCGCCTACTCTATCCTAGCCTACCATACCTAGCCTAGCCTACTCTATCTAGCTTAGCCTAGCCTAGCCTACTCTACCCAGTCTAGCCTAGCCTAGCGTGGACTACTCTACCTAGCCTATCCTAGCCTAGCCTACTCTAAGTCCATCTTAGACTAGCCTATCCTAGCCTATTCTAAGCCTAGTTTAGCCTAGCTTAGCTTAGCTTAGCTTATTCTAGCTTAGCCTAGCTTAGCCTAGCTTTGCTTTGCTTAGCTTAGCCTAGCTTTGCTTAGCCTAGCTTAGCTTAGCCTAGCTTAGCCTTGACAAGCCTAGCCAAACCTAGCCTAGCCTAGCATAGCCTAGCTTAGCTTAGTTTAGCTTAGTCTAGCTTATCTTAGCTTAGCTTAGCCTAGCTTAGCTTCACTTAGCTTAGCTTAGCTTAGCCTAGCTTTGCCTAGCTTTGCTTAGCATCACCTAGCCTAGCCTAGCTTAGCCTAGCTTTGCTTTGCTTAGCTTAGCCTAGCTTTGCCTAGCCTAGCTTAGCTTAGCCTAGCTTAGCCTAGCCAAGCCTAGCTAAACCTAGCCTAGCCTAGCCTAGCTTAGCTTAGCCTAGCTTTGCCTAGCTTAGCCTAGCTTCGCATGGCCTAGCTCAGCTTAGTCTAGCTTAGCCTAGCTTTGCTTCGCTTAGCTTAGCCTAGCTTTGCTTAGCCTAGCTTAGCTTAGCCTAGCTTAGCTTAGCCTAGCTTAGCCTAGCCAAGCCTAGCCAAACCTAGCCTAGCCTAGCCTAGCCTAGCTTAGTGTCAGGCGAAATCTATGTCGTTATAATAACGTTGTAGTACTTGCCCAACCATTTAATTGTCAACCCGGGGTACGTAGACTAACGAAGCACACGCACCGTATATGCAGGATTTAAGTAGAACTAATCTAATCTAATCTATGTTGCTGAAATCAAACTGATCTAAGAAAGCATTGAAACACTAACTAGGAAAGCATGAAATTGCCTAAGGGAAATACAACATGTGAAGAGTTAACAACGATGAGCTCATACAACATATCAATCTCAAAT